>SJYC01089030.1:0-13383 GCA_006408675.1 Madoqua kirkii
TATGCCCTGTTTCCAGACTTCCTTGATGGCTCAGATGATAAAGCATCTTTCTACAATGTGGGAGACCTGGGTTCAGTCTCTGGGTCTGCAGGATCCCCTGGAGAAGGAAACAGCAACCCACTCCAGTACCACTGCCTGGAAAATCCCATGGACAGAGGAGCCTGGTTAGGCTACAGTCCATGGGTTCGCGGAGAGTCGGACATGACTGAGCGACTTCACTTTCACTTTCACTTATGCCCTGTTTCCAAATTATTTTTCTCTTTTCCTTTATCTATTCCTCTTCCTTATTTGAAATCAGAAGCACTTTGTAGTTTATAAACTGACAGTGTGGAATAACTGAAGGATATTCTCAGATATTTCAATATTTGAGATATTTCAATGTATCTTTAATTCACATTTCTTTATTCTTGAATTAGAGCAACTCCTATTTTTTATCAATCTTTTGAATACTTTCCTCTTTGTAATATCAATTCATCTCTTCAATTTCTATTATATTTATTATTCTTTAATGGAAGTATTTTTGATGTGCAATTTTAGTTATAGGTGTAAGACACAGTGAATCACAAATTTTAACAGTTACAGTCCTTTTATAGCTATGATAAAGTATTGGCTATATTCTCCATGTTGTCCAATATATCCTTATAACTTATTTTATACTTGGTGGTTTGTGTCTGTTACTCTTTTACCCCTGTATTTCCCCTCCCTCTTTCCTGTTCCCAGCATTAACCACTAGTTTACTCTCTATTGGTGAGTCTTTTTGTGTTGTTATTATATTCACTAGTTATATTTTAAGATTTCACATAATAAGTGATATATTTGTTTTTCTCTTTCTGACTTATATCACATACCCTCCGAATCTATCCATGTTATCCAAAATGAATATTACATTTTTTATGGCTGCGTAGTATTCCATTGTATATGTATGTACATTGTATATATATATACACAAACATATCCTTTTATCTTTATCCATTCACCTGTTGTTGAACACTTAGGTTGCTTCCATATCTCAGCAATTGTGAGTGATGCTTCCATGAACATTGTAATACATGTATCTTTTCAAATTAGCTTTTTTTTTTTTTTTCAGATATATACCCAGGAGTGGAATTCTGGTCATATGGTAGCGCTATTCTGAGTTCTTGAGAAACCTCTGTACTCTTATCCCTTGTGCCTGCATCCATTTACATTCTCATGAAAAATCTGTGAGGGTTCTCTTTCCTCCACATCTTTGCTAACATTTGTTAATTTTCTTTTTGATAATAGGCATTCTGACAGGTGTGAGATGGTATATCTTTGTTGTTTTGATTGCATTTTATTGATGATCAGTTTCCTTTTTATTTGCTTGTTGGCAATCTGTGGTTCCTCTTTGGGAAATCCCTTTTCAATTCTTATGCCCATTTTTTAGTTGGGTTTTTTGTATTTTTGATGCTGAATTGTATGAACTGTTTGTCTATTTTGGATATTAACTCCCTTTAAAGTTCAGTCACTCAGTCGTGTCCAACTCTTTGCGACCCCATGAATCACAGCATACCAGGCCTCCCTGTTCATTACCATCTCTCAGAGTTCACTCAGACTCAACGTCCATCGAGTCCGTGATGCCATCCATCCATCTCATCCTCGGTCGTCCCTTTCTCCTCCTGCCCCCAATCCCTTCCAGCATCAGAGTTTTTTTCCAGTGAATCAACTCTTTGCATGATGTGGCCAAAGTACTTAAGTTTTAGCTTTAGCATCATTCCTTCCAAAGAAACCCCAGAGTTTATCTCCTTCAGAATGGACTGGTTGGATCTCCTTGCAGTCCAAGGGACTCTCAAGAGTCTTCTTCAATACCACAGTTCAAAAGCATCAATTCTTCGGTACTCAGCCTGCTTCACAGTCCAAGTCTCACATCCATACATAACTTGCAAGTATTTTCTCCCATTCAATGTACTGTCTTTTTCTCCATAGTTTCCTTTGCTGTGAAAAAGCTTTTAAGTTTAATTGTGTCCCACATGTTTATTTTTACTTTTATTTCCTTTTCTTCCCAGAAAAACATTATTACAATTTCTGTAGAAGTTTATTCTGCCTGTTTTTCTCTAGCAGTTTCATGGCTTCTGGTCTTATATTTAAAGTTTAGATTTACTTTCAGTTTTATTTTTGTATATAGTATTAGATAATGTTTTAATTTTGTTCTTTCCCCTGTAGGTCTCCAATTTTCCTAGCACCACTTATTGAAAAGACTGTCATTTCTCTTTTGTATACTCTTGCCTTATTTGTTGTAGATGCATTGATCATATGTGTATAGGTTTATTTCTGGGTTCTTTATTTTGTTCCATGCATCTCTGTGTTTACTTATGTGCTAATACCATACTGTTTTGATTTCTGTAGCTTTGTAGTTCAGTCTGAAGTCAGGGAGCATGATTCTTCCCGCTCAATTTTTTCTCCTCATAATATTTTTGGCCATTTCAGGTCTTTTATGTTTCCATACAAATTTTAAAATTGTACTAATTTGAAGAAAATTCCATTGGTATTTTGTTAGAGATTAGATTGCCTTGAATCTGTAGTTTGCCTTGAGTAGTATAGTCTAAAGCAATATTTTTCATAGTACATATTTTTTATCTTTAACTGGGCTTACTCTTGGGTAACATTCTTTTAATGCGATTGTAAATGGAATTGTTTCCTTAATTTTTCTTTTTGCTCTTTTGTTGTTGAGAGTATAGAAATGTAACTAATTTTTGTGTATTAATTTTGTATCCTGCAATTTTATCAAATTCATTGATGAGTTCTAATAGTTTTCTGGTGTGTCTTTAGGATTTTCTATATGTAGTATCATGTCATATACATATATACAGTGACAGTTTAACTTTTTCCTTTCCAAATTGGATTCTTTTTATTTCTTTTTTTTTTTTTTTTCTCCTCTCTCATTGCTGTGGCTAAGACTTTCAAACCTATGTTGAATAAAAGTAGTGAAACTGGACATTCTTGTCTTGATCTCAATATTGGTGGAAATACTCAGCTTTACACCACAGAGGATGATGTTGACTGTGGGTTTGTCATATATGGCCATTCTTGTGTTGAGTTTATGTTTGCTGTATTCCTACTTTGTGGATAGTTTTTTTTTTTTTAACCATAAATATATAAATGCTGAATTTTGTCAAAGGCTTTTTCTTCATCTGTTGAGATGATCATGTGGTGTTTATTCTTTAATGTGGTTTATCACATGAATTGATTTGTGGATATTAAAAAATCCTTGCATTCCTGATATAAATCACATTTGAACATGGTGTATAATCCTTCTAAAGGATTGTTGAATCTGGTTTGCTAGAATTTTGTTTGGGATTTTTGCAAGTATGTTCATCAGGTATATTCACCTGTAATTTTTTTAAATGTATTTTTGTCTGGTTTTCATGCCACAGTGATGCTGCCTTTCATAGAATGAAATTTGAAGTATTCGCTATTCCTTCTCTGCAGTTTTTTGGAATTGAGAAGGATAGATGTTAACTCTTTTCTAAATGTTTGGTAGAATTCACTTATGAAATCATTTATTAGAATTCACTGGTGAAAACATCTGTTCCTGGACTTCTATTTGTTATTGGTCTTTCTTGTTAATTTTTGATAAATACTTTAGAAATTTATTTTATGAATATCAATAGTCTTTATTACACTTATTTAATTGCCTTCTAGTCCAGTGATCATTAGTAGTTTTTATTAGACAGTTCTCTTGAATTTTATCAAATGCCCTTTTGCTGTCTATTGATATGGTGCAATGATTTTTCCCTTTATGTTTGATGTAATTGATTTACTAAGAGGCAGGAAGCCTCACTATAATATTATGACATAATTCTTATTTTTTTTGAAGATGCAATAAAATACCAGCCAGTAACCTAAACCATACAAATTTGGATACTCTTATAAAGGTTATGCATATTCTAAACCAACAATTTAGATACAGTGTCATTTACACCATGGCAGTATGCATGAACCTAAGAACCAACTGATGGAATAAGGAATGGCTATTTTCAACATGACATCTAATGAACCATCTCTACATTTGTTTCTTCTCATCTTGTATCTTTAGACATGGTGCATCTAGAGGACTTAATAGGGAGATGTTTTCATTAAAAGACATAACAGTGGTTTTATTAAATTGGATATTGAGGTCTCTTCTCTGAAACTATAGGTTCTTCACATTATTAAACAAGTGATGCTGGAAAAACTGATCAACCACTTGTAAAAGAATGAAACTAGATCACTTTCTAACACCATACACAAAAATAAACTCAAACTGGATTAAAGATCTAAATGTTTAACACCAGAAACTATAAAACTCCTAGAGGAGAACATAGGCAAAACACTCTCTGACATAAATCACAGCAGGATCCTCTATGACCCACCTCCCAGAATACTGGAAATAAAAGCAAAAATAAACAAATGGGACCTAATTAAAATCAAAAGCTTCTGCACAACAAAGGAAACTATAAGCAAGGTGAAAAGACAGCCTTTGGAATGGGAGAAAATAATAGCAAATGAAGAAACTGACAAGCAACTAATCTCAAAAACATATAAGGAACTCCTGTAGCTCAATTCCAGAAAAATAAACAACCCAATAAAAAAATGGGCCAAAGAACTCATTAGGCATTTCTCCAAAGAAAACATACAGATGGTAACAAACACAGGAAAAGATGCTCAACATCACTCATTATCAGAGAAATGCAAATCAAAACCACAGTGAGGTACCATCTCACACCAGTCAGAATGGCTGCAATCCGAAAATCTACAAGCAATAAATGCTGGAGAGGATGTGGAGAAAAGGGAACTCTCTTACACTGCTGGTGGGAATGCAAACTAGTACAGCCACTATGGAGAACAGTGTGGAGATTCCTTAAGAAACTGGAAATAGAACTGCCTTATGACCCAGCAATCCCACTGCTGGGCATACACACCACCGAAGAAACCAGAATTGAAAGAGACATGTGTACCCCAATGTTCATCACAGAACTGTTTATAGTAGCCAGGACATGGAAGCAACCTAGATGTCCATCAGCAGATGAATGGATAAGAAAGCAGTGGTACATATACACAATGGAGTATTACTCAGCCTTTAAAAGGAATACATTTGACTCAGTTCTAATGAGGTGGATGAAACTGGAGCCTATTATACAGAGTGAAGTAAGCCAGAAAGAAAAACACCAATACAGTGTACTAATGCATATATATGGAATTTAGAAAGATGGTAACCATAACCCTGTATGTGAGCTAGCAAAAGAGACACAGATATATAGAAGGGTCTTTTGGACTCTGTGGGAGAGGGAGAAGTTGGATGATTTGGGAGAATGGCATTGAAACATGTATAATATATAAGAAATGAATCACCAGTCTAGGTTCAATGCAGGGTGCAGGATACTTGGGGCTGGTGCACTGGGTTGACCCGGAGGGATGGTGTGTTTTGGGTGGGGGGAAGCGATTTAGGATTGGGAACACATGTACACCTGTGGCGGATTCATGTTGATGTGTGGCAAAACCAATACAATATTGTAAAATAAAGAAAAAAATTAGGTCAAATGCATGTTGCTATATTATCTGGAGTAACTTATTCTTATTGTTAAGGAATGTGGGATTGTGGCAGTAGGACTATGTCTGGAGGCTAGGTGATTATCTGGGATGATACTGGTACTTCCATACCCAGGGGTAAAAATTAGTAAACAACTGTAGTAATTCATCCAGGCAGGACCCTCAACACTCAGATATTTCACATATAACTATTTAAGTTGCACTATCAGTTAAAAATTGCTAATAAACTAAAGATATCTTAAAACTGAGAGGAAATTTAAATAATGAAGGATGACTGCTATAAATAAGGTTATGACAAAAGTGAAAATATCAAGAATATGATAGTTATTAATATTCTTAATCTTACTGAATCTATATATGGTTTTTGTACAAATCAGCTATCCTCTTATTTTTTGCCAGTTATTTTATAAGATTATTATTGGTAGCGACTTAAATAATTAATTCCTTAGGTTATAGAGAATGTAGAGTAGCTGTAATTAGCCAGAAGTGGAATAATTCTCATGCACAAAAATCTACAAAGACTGAGATGACCTTGCCCTTTCAATCTGGGGAGGGAGTGAGCAACGTTGTTTTTTTCTTAAGCAAGAAATGTATTATGTTTGTTGTTGCTAAGTTAGAATTTATGGCAAGTAGATAGATATATTTATATATTGAACAGAAAAAGGCTGTTCTGTGTTGCATGTAATCAATTGACATTCAGTGCACATTTTTACTTTCTTCTAGTAGGTAGAGGCTACTCCTTCAGATGCTGGATAGGTGAAACACAACAAAACATCTCATCCTTCTTTGCCACCTTTATGGTTATAAATAATTTCCATTAAATAGATTCACTTCCCAAGTCTGTGCAACAGATTTTTCACAGACTTGTTTATTTCTGTTTTTAAGCAAGGCAGCAACTTGATGGTTGAGAAACCACTTTCAGTGGTGACAGCAGCTGGACTCAGATTACCTGAGTCAGTAGTACAAGGTACCAGCATCATGCACAGCCCTCAGATTCCACACCTATCCAAACCTTTCCTTACACCTGTTTTCTGAATTAAACCCCATTTTCTTACACATATAAAAAATATTTCTGTTTGTCTTTGCAATGCTACAGATGCACTGGAGGTATGAAAAGGAAAAGATGAATTGGAAAAGGGGAAGATTAAAAATGTTTTTGCATATGAGAGGAAGAAATAGGGAAGAAATTGGGAAGTAATGGAAAAAGAATAATGCATTGTTATGATGAGACATAGTATAAACACTCCTTACAAATAAAAGTAAAATCATATGTTTGACTAAAAGTGTTAGAGACAAAATTGAATAAAAATACTGACCAAAACAAAACAAAACAAAACAAAACAAAAAACACCCTGGTAAATCTCATAATTACCCCCATTTTTCAGTTATTTACATTTTATCTTGAGGTTTAGGTATTTATAATACTTAATCTTCCAGGCCATTTATTTGAAGCTCAAGAGTGATTATTTAAATCTGTAGTTTTACTACTAAAATATGTTTTAGGAAAATATTTTCCTCTGCTCTTTGAGTCTTTTAACTGGATTCATTTAAGTGAATGCATTTGGGTTGTTTATTTTGAACCTTTCATCTCTAAAGTAACTGAAAGCTAATTGAATAAAAAAATGTGACAAACTTAAATTTAAGTATTAAAATTCAGCTGTAGAAAGATGTTGGTTCATTTTATATTAATGCATAAAATGCAGTTTATGCATTCCTATGCAATCACTTTCCTTTTCTTAGGCCATTTACTTTAAAAATATTTGTAAATTCTTTCTCTGCCCCTTTGAGATGTAAATCTTTTTAAAAAGCCTCCTGCCAATTTTATAACCCAGGATTATCAAGTACTGGCAGCCATCTCTTTGAAATGTCATCATCCAGGAAGATAGTACAGCTTTGTCTTGATTTTATGGGGAGGGCAGGACCCTAACTTGGGTGGGTGCCTTTCTCTAAGCTGCAAAACAACCTGCCCAGAAGATAAGAGAATAATTTTCCTTTGGGTGAGTCCAGTGGAAAGCAGGTGGCCTTTGATTTTCCCTCTCCAGCTATTAAAAGTTCTCCAGCCTTTGTTTCAGTGGTGAAGTCTGAAAGTGGCTCAGTTGTGTCTGACTCTTTGTGACCCCATGGATTATACAGTCCACGAAATTCTCTAGGCCAGAATATTGGAGTGGGTAGCCTTTCCCTTCTCCAGGGGATCTTCCAAATGCAGGGATCATCACCAACTGAGCCACAAGGGAAGCCCTTTGTTTCAGTGAAGTTGAATTCAAACTGAGTTCTGGTCTCTCTGTCCTGTGACAAATATCTTGAATAAAGTCTTCCTTTCTTCCTCTCCTTTTGCTTTAACAGAGAAAATATGTGGTACCATACACTAAATTACAGAGTTAAATATCTTTCATGCCTAAACACTGTAGGATTCACTTCAGTTCAGTCGCTCAGTTGTGTCCGACTCTTTGTGACCCCATGAATCGCAGCACACCAGGCCTCCCTGTCCATCACCAACTCCCGGAGTTCACTTAGACTCACATTCATTGAGTCAGTGATGTCATCCAGCCATCTCATCCTCGATCGTCCCCTTCTCCTACTGCCCACAATCCCTCCCAGCGTCACAGACTTTTCCAATGAGTCAACTCTTCGCATGAGGTGGCCAAAGGACTAAAGTTTCAGCTTTAGCATCATTCCTTCCAAAGAAATCCCAGGTGATCTCCTTCAGAATGGACTGGTTGGATCTCCTTGCAGTCCAAGGGACTCTCAAGAGTCTTCTCCAACACCACAGTTCAAAAGCATCAATTCTTCGGTGCTCAGCCTTCTTCACAGTCCAACTCTCACATCCATATGGGTAAAAGTAAATTTTATTTTAATTCTTCTTTTTGTGTTTTGTTTATCCCTGAAAAGTTATTGAAAGATTTTGTTGGTTGGTTGGTTTGTGCAGTATTTATTATATTTTCCTAGTGCATTGAATGTGCTGGTCTCAATAAGATACAAGTAAAGCAAATTCATTCAGTTTCATAGCTATTCTTTAAAACTGTTCCCTTGACTTGTTTGCTTTATTTGGTTTACATCCAGATAAAAACCTGGACTAGTGTAGTAAGTATCAGCCAGTCAGCCTGTCCAGTTTATTGTCAAAAATTCTTTGTCATCCCATATCCAGGTTCATGCTTCTTTAGACTGGAAACTGGGAATGAGTGGAGAAGAATAAATACCTGGGCTGCTCTCTTGCCCTATTTCCTTTCTTCCCCTCTTGCAAGCTGCTATCTGTGGTCCCTCTGGGGTCAGGTCTAATGGAAAAAGGATTCTACAACAACTAGGAGAGATGAAATCTAGCATATCATGGGCACCAAAGCTGATGCTTTCTTTTAGATGAGGCTTTTCAGCTTCTTCATAAACCCCTTTTCAGGATTCTTTGGACTATAGTTCCTTGAACATGGGTAATGCCTCCTCATAGCCTGTAGTGACCTCCTCCTTATATCTCTTTCTTCCACTGGTCTGTTCCTCTCAGTGCAGTTTTTTTTTTTTTTTTTTTTGTGGTGGCACTTTGTAAACTAACTCACATCCAAATAAATTCCATCTTCAGTTTCTATATCAGGGTCACAGAACATATGTAAGGGTCTTTGCTGACCAAAACTTTTTGTATCCAGGCAGTTCTCAGGATAGTCATCTGTTCCCTTCCTGCCAGCCATTATATTGTTGTTTTTAGATTTTTGTTTGTAATTAAATGGCAATTCCTGATATCCGTATATGCCAAAAACATACTTAATTCTCTATGTAGTTCTCATAGCATCAGCATCACTAGAATTAAAGTAAAGGAGAAGTAGTCTCAGTCTTCTTCAAGGGTTCATCCACCTTGGTATCTGATAACTCTCTACAGAAACATTCTTATTCTGCAGTCACTCTAGTTTCTTCAGTGTCCCTGGGCCAGACATGTAATCTAGCCTAATTAAAACTGTCTAGATGAGTAACGAGTTAATATTCTCAAATATTTCATAATAACTTTGCATAACTTAAGTAGATACTGCAAAGTTTTTGTGTGCATTTAGAGGAACTATATGATTTTCATTATTAAACTGTAGAAGAATACCACTATTTCTCTGTCTTAGGCTCTCTCTCTTCTGATATTCCAAGACAAAGGAAAAGTCATAATTACTTTCCTCTTACAAAGTTTTACCACTGAAAATATGAATTTTTGGTAACTAGGTAGCTAGTTAGCTAGATAGATAATATTCTATATCTTCAATTTTTATCAGTTTTTTTACCTTAGCACCAAGATTCTAATCTCTTCCTTGACTATATTACGTCTTCCAGTTTGTACTGATATTTTTCCTAATTTTTATATATTATATGTTATATTTTTGGCTAAGAAAAATTGTAGTTATTATAATTTTTCTTTCAGTATTGTCAACTATTCTTATTTTTTAATTGGCTGTTATTTGTAGTGTTACTGAATATTGCTTTCCCTTAATTCAACTTCACATAATATTACTAAATTTACTGATTTTCTGTCCTTTGCATATTTTCCAGCTATTCACTTACCTGCTGTTTTACTCCCCAATATTATATTTCACTCTGTTTTATTATGATTCTGTAGATACAATGAAGTTTGAAATGGGGTTTTATTCTTATATGAGTTTGTTGACAAAGCCAAGCACATCTGAGTTTTTTTTTTGTTTTTTATTTTCCTCCTGTTGTTCTCTTGAACAACATTGTTGAAGCATCTGGTTTACAGTGTTGTTCTGTCTATATCCTTTAGAATCCTCATCTTTTGGTGATTTTGCCTTGAATGTTGTTCAGGGGAAGTCTGTAACAAATTTATTGTTTTTTTTTTCTATTTAAATACTTTAAATATTTTTAAATTTTAATTAAATTAAAATTTTGATTATCTGGATGAAGCACAAGCTGGAATCAAGATTGCTGGGAAAGGTATCAACAACCTCAGATATGCAGATGACACCACCCTTATGGCAGGAAACAGAAAACTAAAGAGTCCTCTGATTAAAGTGAAAGAGGAGAGTGAAAAAGTTGGCTGAAAACTCAACATTCAGAAAACTAAGATCATGGCATCTGGTCCCATCACTTCATGGCAAATAGATGGGAAAACAATGGAAACAGCAACGGACTTTATTTTGGGGGTCTCCAAAATCACTGCAGATGGTGACTGCAGTCAAGAAATTGAAAGATGCTTGCTCCTTGAAAGAAAGGCTATGACCAACCTAGACAGCATATTAAAAAGCAGAGATATTACTTTGCCAACAAAGGTTCACCTAGTCAAAGCTATGGTTTTTCCAGTAGTCATGTATGAATGTGAGAATTGGACTATAAAGAAAGCTAGGTGCCAAAGAATTGATGCTTTTGAACTGTCGTTTTGGAGAAGACTCTTGAGAGCCCCTTGGACTGCAAGGAGATCCAACCAGTCCATCCTAAAGAAAATCAGTTCATAATATTCATTGGAAGGACTGATGCTGAAGCTGAAGCTCCAATACTTTGACCCCCTGATATGAAGAACTGACTTACTTGCAAAGACCCAGATGCTGGGAAAGATTGAGGGCAGGAGGAGAAGGGGATGACAGATGATGAGATGGTTGGATGGCATCACCAACTCGATGGACATGAGTTTGAGTAAGCTCCAGGAGTTGGTGATGGACAGGGAAGCCTGGCATGCTGCAGTCCACGAGGTCTCTAAGAGTCAGACACAACTGAGCCTCTGAACTGAACTGAAATATTTTTCTCAAATGCAAAGATAATTTTTTCTTTATGCTTGGGATGAAAAGATATTTCACCAATTGTTAATTTGCACTATCATTTCTTTGGTCACCCTTTTAAAAAGTCCTATCTTGAATTGCTCTTAAATGTTTGCTTACTAAGTTTTGTGTGCCAGATTGTCACTGACAAGCTCTACATGTACTCATATATCTTTGCAATTTTTTTCTTTTACATTTTTTAATTGGAGGAAAATTGCTTTACAAAGTTGTATTCGTTTCTGCTGAACAATGCAAATCAACCATAATTATCTATATATACCTCTCTCTTGAGCCTCCCATCTCTCCCCTCAACCCACCCCCCTAGGTCATCACAGAGCACCAGGCTGGGCTCCCTGTGTTGTATAGCAACTTCTTGCCAGCTATCTGTTTTACACGAAGTAAATATAGTATTTACTAGTGTATAAATGTTAGTGCTGCTTTCTCCATTTGTCCCACTCTTTCCTTCCCCTCCTGTGTCCACATGTTCATTCTCTGTATCTATATCTGCATTCCTTCCCTGCAAATAGTTCATCAATATGATTTTTCTAGATTGTATATACATGCTCTAAGATGCTATATTTGTTTTCCTCTTTCTGATTTATTTCACTCTGTACAACCGTCTCTAGGTTCATCCACTTCATTAGAAGTGCCTCAGATTTGTTCTTTTTATAGCTGAGTAGTATTCCATTGTATATATGTACCACTTTTTATTCTACTTTTTTCTCAGTTTTTACAATCAATAGCCAGATTAAAAAAAAAAAAATAGAAGATACTTACAATTACAAGCCATAGTGGGAACATGATTAACTTAACAATGTAAAATAATTACATACAATTGGTGTGGTCAAGCAGAGTGATGTGTACCACATCTTATTTATCCATTCATCTGTCAGTGGACATTAGGTTGCTTCCATGTTTTAGCTATTGTAAATAGTGCTGCAGTTTACATTGGGGTACATATATCTTTTAGAATTTTCATTTTCTCATTGGGATACATGTGTATTTTAAAAGTATGGTTTACTCAGGGTGTATCCTAGGTCGTATGGTACTTTTACTCTTAGTTTTTAAAGGAATCTCCATACTCTTCTCCATGGCTATATCAATTTACATTCCCACCAACAGTGAAATAGAGTTCCCTTTTTCCACATCCTCTTCAGCATTTACTATTTATAGGTTTTTTGATGATGACCATTATGACTGGTGTGAACTGATACCTTACTGTAGTTTTGATTTACATTTCTCAAATAATTAGTGATGCTGAATATCTTTTCTTGTGTTTTTTGGCCTTTCTTTGAGAACGACATACCACAATGTATGACTTCCTTGGAGAGAATCTGTTTAGGTCTTCTGCTCATTTTTTTGATTGGACTGTTTATTTTTCTCATATTAAACTGTACACTTTGGGGACTAATCCTTTGTCAGTTGTTTCACTTGCAATTGTTTTCTCTCATTCTGAAGGTTGTCTCTTAAAAAAATCTTCTTTATTATTTCCTTTGCTTTGCAAAAGATTTTAAATTAAATTATGTCCCCTTTCTTTATTTTTATTTCCAGTACTCTAGGAAGTGGGTCAAAGAGGATCTGCTGTGATTTATGTCAAGGAGTGTCTTGTCTATGTTTTCCTCTAAGAGCTTTGTAGTTTCTGGTCTCATTTTTCTTAAATATATTTTGAGTTTATTTATTTATTTGCATGATGTTAGGAAGTGTTCTAGTTTCATTATTTTACAAAGATCTGTTTCAATTTTCCTAGCACCACTTATTGAAGTGAGTGTCTTTCTCTATTCTCTTTTTCAGCCTCTGACAGAGGAGACAATATATTTTTGCTCCTTTGTCAAGAATAAGATGCACATAGTTTTGTGGCTTATCTCTAGGCTTTCTATTTTGTTCCATTGGTCCATATTTCTGTTTTTGTATCTTTACTATTAATATTGATATTTGAAAAATAGATTTCCAGGTTAATCATTCTCTTTTTCTCTCTCCCTCTCTACTTTGCTTTTTTCCTATGGTGTCCATCTACTTTAGAAAAGAAGGTAGAGCTGTTAGAAACTTTTCTTACATTAGATGTGAATTATCCATCATAATAGAGTACAATCTTATATTATCTTACACA
>SJYC01089031.1:0-11631 GCA_006408675.1 Madoqua kirkii
TCCTATTAAGTTAAAAAATTTTTGAACAGTTGGGTTCTTCCTCAGGTTGTAATGAAAATTATATGACTGCCTTAAAACACATGAAAATAGTACTTTGTGACAAGATGTCTTTCCAAATGTCATCCAGATAATGGGACACTTCATTGTTCACAGTGAGCAGTGCATGTGTCAGTGGGGAGTGAGTAAGGGTGAGAGAATCCATAAGCGAATTTAAATATAATTCAGCTGTATTAATTCCTTATATGTATAAGGCTTAAGAAGAGGTGGCAAGAATACACAGAAAAACTATACAAAAAAGATCTTCATGACCCAGATAATCATGATGGTGTGATCACTCACCTAGAGCCAGACATCCTAGAATGCAAAGTCAAATGGGCCTTAGGAAGCATCACTGCAAAAAAGCTAATGGAGGTGATGGAATTCCAGTTGAGCTATTTCAAATCCTGAAAGAAGATGCTGTGAAAGTGCTACACTCAATATGTGAGCAAATTTGGAAAACTCAGCAGTAGCCACAGGACTGGAAAAGGTCAGTTTTCATTCCAATCTCAAAGAATGCAATGCCAAAGAATACTCAAGCTACAGCATAATCACACTCATCTTGTACACTAGTAAAATAATGCTCAAAATTCTCCAAGCCAGGCTTCAGCAATACATGAACCATAAACTTCCAGATGTTCAAGCTGGTTTTAGAAAAGAGTTAAGAAGCCAGAGATGCAATTGTCAACAGCCATTGGATCATTGAAAAAACAAGAGTTCCAGAAAAACATCTATTTCTGCTGTATTGAAAATGCCAAAGCGTTTGACTCTGTGGATCACAACTAACTGTGGGAGATTCTTAAAGAGAAGGGAGTACCAGACCACCTGACCTGCCTCTTGAGAAATCTGTATGCAGGTCAGGAAGCAACAGGAAGCAACTGGACATGGAATAACAGACTGGTTCCAAATTGAGAAAGGAGTACGTCAAGGCTGTATATTGTCACCCTGCTTATTTAACTTATATACAGAGTACATCATGATAAATGCTGGGCTGGAAGAAGCACAAACTGGAATCAAGATTTCCAGGAGAAGTATCAGTAACCTCGGATACACAGATAATACCACTCTTATGTCAGAAAGTGAAGAAGAACTAAAGAGCCTTTTGATGACAGTGAAAGAGGAGAGTGAAAAAGTTGGCTTAAAGCTCAACATTCAGAAAACTAAGATCATGGCATCCAGTCCAATCACTTGAAGGCAAATAGATGGGGAAACAATGGAAACAGTGTCAGACTTTATTTTCTTGGTCTCCAGAATCACTGCAGATGGTGACTGTGGCCATGAGATTAAAAGACACTTGCTCCTTGGAAGAAAAGCTATGACCAACCTAGACAGCATATTAAAAAGCAGAGACATTCGTTTACCAACAAAAGTCCATCTAGTCAAAGCTATGGTTTTTCCAGTAGTCATGTATGGATGTAAGAGTTGGAATATAAAGAAAGCTGAGTGCCAAAGAATTGATGCTTTTGAATTATGGTTTTGGACAAGACTCTTGAGAGCTCCTTGAACTGCAAGGAGATTCAATCAGTCCATCCTAATGGAAATCAGTTCTGAATATTCATTGGAAGAACTGATGTTGAAGCTGAAGCTCCAATATTTTGGCCACCTGATATGAACTATTGACTCATCGGAAAAGACCCTGATGCTGGGAAAGATTGAAGGCGGGAGGAAAAGGGATTGACAGAGGATGAGATGGTTGGATGGCATCACTGACTTGGTGGCCTTGAGTTTGAGTAAGCTCTTGAAGTTGGTGATGGACAGGGAAGCCTGGCATTCTTTAGTTCTTGGGGTCTCAAAGAGCTGGACATGACTGAATGACTGAACTGAACATTAAACCGCCATTGGTCCATAGAAAGAGATTGAAAGACCTAAGAATGTCAATTGGCTAGAAACCAAAGGACAAAAACTTTAATTCCATTAACAAGTAAATATGAAATACTTTGTGGTTAAAAAATATTGTCCTCACATTAATACATTCATGAGAATCACACTCCTTATAGTGAAGTATTTTTTTATTGTATTGTTTACACATATGTGAAATGGAACCAGCAGCTAAATAGATTGGTTAAAATTACAAAATTAATAGATATTGTGGCTCCTATTGGACAATAGTTTTTTTGAGGGGGGGGGTTCAAACATGATGGCCTTCCCACTAAAATCATACTAACTTATCAATATAGTTCACATTTGATAGTTTTTAATCACTTATTGTAGATAAAATTTAATTTATGCTGTAATGAGTAACCTGCAATCAGCCTCTGAAAGATACCTAAGTGCAAGTATAATTGAGAAATTATTCCACAAGAATTTCTGTACATAGAGACTATGTGTTTAATTCAGATAGTATGATAATATGAGTTTAAATTACACAAATATTAGCCAAAACTACAGAGTCAAACTTTATTTTAGGGGGCTCCAAAGTCACTGCAGATGGTGATTGTAGCATTGAAATTAAAAGATGCTTACTCCTTGGAAGGAAAGTTATGACCAACCTAGATAGCATATTAAAAAGCAGAGACATTACTTTGCCAACAAAGGTTCATCTAGTCAAGGCTATGGATGTTTCAGTGGTCATGTATAGATGTGAGAGTTGGACTGTGAAGAAAGCTGAGTGCTGGAGAATTGATGCTTTTGAACTGTGGTGTTGGAGAAGACTCTTGAGAGTCCCTTGGACGGCAAGGAGATCCAACCAGTCCATTCTGAAGGAGATCAGTCCTGGATGATCTTTGGAAGGAATGATGCTAAAGCTGAAACTCCAGTACTTTGGCCACCTTATGCAAAAAATTGACTCATTGGAAAGAACTCTGATGCTGAGAGGCAGTAGGGGCAGGAGGAGAAGGGGACAACAGAGGATCAGATGACAACAGAGGATGGCATCACCGACTCTATGGACGTGAGTTTGAATTAACTCCGGGAGTTGGTGATGGACAATGAGGCCTGGCATGTTGTAATTCATTGGGTTGCAAAGAGTTGGCCATGACTGAGTGACTGAGCTGAACAGAACTGTTATGGGTCTATTACGACATATTTCATGGAAATAAGTGATAGAGGAATATTCATTTTATGGAGGGCAGTTTCAGTGCAGGCAATTTTGAAAATTCGTATCTAATGTACAAAGAGTGCATTAAGACATGCCTTAGATCTACATTAAATAGTAGGTATTTGATTTTTTATTATTTGTCTATTTAATTTTATTTATTTTGTTTTTTTTTTTTTAATTTTACTTTACAATACTGTATTGGTTTGCTGTACATTGACATGAATCTGCCACATAAACTATTTTTTTTTTAACTGTAATCTTAGAGCCAGAAAAGAAAGTTAAAACACTCTATAATTCTTGTTTGTTCTCCATCAGTATCTTCCATAAAAACTAGTGCAGTTCGCAAATTTATATATTTGCAATTTACCGTGACAAATTCATTCCAGATGTGTGACTCACTGTGTTCTATTCACCCTTTACACCCTCTTCTTCAATAAAGTATAGCTAAATATGTTGTTGCTGATGCATGAGATCAGGCTGTTTGCTAGCCAGTATTTGCATGCTCAGAAATGCTGGCTGAGGTTAAAAAATAGTGTATCAAAGTAAGTAAATCTAAGTCAAGAATGTGGTCTTTTGTTTAGTGACTATATTAAGTTTTTAAGAAGTGGCATATTTGCAGGAATCTTTTTGTGAAAATTTCATATGGTTTTACTTAGTGTGATGGAAATGAGGGAGAGCAAAGTCCCTTCTAGTGAAAATGATTTCTTCAGTCCTCATTCATCATAAAAGTCTATGGTTAAGTCTTTGCAGGAAGTATTGTAGACATGTTAGTGAATGCCCTAGGCTTTAGAAGATTGGTTCATGACAGGGATTTAGTTTCCTAAATCCAGAATTGCCTTATCTTTTATGTACCATAACATAGCTTTCAGGACAAACACGAACTCCAGATATATTGAAATACCAATAAAAAGTAAATATCTATTAATTACATAAACAAAAGGAAATCAGTCTTGAATATTCATTGGAAGGACTGATGCTGAAGCTAAAGCTCCAATACTTTGACCACGTGATGCGAAGAACTGACTCATTGGAAAAGACTCTGATGCTGGGAAAGATTGAAGGCAGAAGGAGAAAGAGAAGAGAGAGGGTGAGATGGTTGGATGGCATTCCCAACTTGATGGACGTGAGTTTGAGTAAACTCTGCGAGTTGGTGAAGGATAGGGAAGCCTGTCGTGCTGCAGTCCTTGGGATTGCAAAGGGTCAGACATGACTGAGTGAATGAACTGAACTGAACTGACTTACCTTGAATCAGTTCAGTTCAGTTCAGTTCAGTTGCTCAGTCGTGTCTAACTCTTTGCGACCCCATGAATCACAGCATGCCAGGCCTCCCTGTCCATCACCAACTCCCGGAGTTCACTCAGACTCGCGTTCATTGAGTCAGTGATATCATCCAGCCATCTCATCCTCAGTCCTCCCCTTCTCTTCCTGCCCCCAATCCCTCCCAGCATCAAAGACTTTTCCAATGAGTCAACTCTTCGCATGAGGTGGCCAAAGTACTGGAGTTTCAGCTTTAGCATTATTCCTTCCAAAGAAATCCCAGGGTTGGTCTCTTTCAGAATGGACTGGTTGGATCTCCTTGCAGTCCAAGGGACTCTCAAGAGTCTTCTCCAACACCACAGTTCAAAAGCATCAGTTCTTCGTACTCAGCCTTCTTCACAGTCCAACTCTCACATCCATACATGACTACAGGAAAAACCATAGCCTTGACTAGATAGACCTTAGTCGGCAAAGTAATGTCTCTGCTTTTGAATATACTATCTAGTTTGCTCATAACTTGTCTTCTAAGGAGTAAGCATCTTCTGATTTCATGGCTGCAGTCACCATCTGCAGTGATTTTGGAGCCCCCAAAATATAAAGTCTGACACTGTTTCCACTGTTTCCCCATCTATTTCCCACGAAGTGATAGGACCGGATGCCATGATCTTCGTTTTCTGAATGTTGAGCTTTAAGCCAGCTTTTTCACTCTCCTTTTTTCACTTTCATCAAGAGGCTTTGTAGTTCCTCTTCACTTTCTGCCATAAGGGTGGTGTCATCTGCTTATCTGACGTTATTGATATTTCTTCCAGCAATCTTGATTCCAGCTGGTGTTTCTTCCAGTCCAGTGTTTCTCATGATGTACTCTGCATAAAAATTAAATAAGCAGGGTGACAATATACAGCCTTGACATTCTCCTTTTCCTATTTGAAACCAGTCTGTTGTTCCTTGAAGAGCTCAGTGCAAAAAAGGAATACTTCAAAAAGATTAGATAGTTTTTGGAGTTGTAGTAAACAGTTGAGTTTTCACTGATTTTTTTTTTTTTTTTTGCATAAAGTAGGGGTTTAGAGTAGAATTGTTGAGTCATCAATGTGTGTGTGTACTTTATGATATCTGTATGGTAGTTAAAGGGCTCACCAAGTGGCTCAGTGGTAAAGAACCTGCCTGCCAATGCAGGAGACTCAAGAGACGTGGGTACACTCCCTGGGTCAAGAAAATCCCCTGGAGAAGGGAATGGTAACCCACTCCAGTATTTTTGCCTGGGAAATCCCATGGACAAAAGGAGCCTGGAGGGCTGCAATCCATGGTATTGCAAGAGTTGGACACAACTGAGCACGCACATGCATAGTAGTTAAATGTACAGATAAAATGAATGGGATAAGTTGCAGAACATGAAGAAAAGAGGGGATATAAAAGTAACTAGTGAAAGAACTGCTTGAGAAGAAAAATGAAGGAAAAACATTTTGCTGTAAATTTGAAATGGATAGACAAAACATATAGGTGAAAAGTTTGAAGAAAATGATGAGACAGAAACTAACAAGTGATTTTCAAATAGAATGGAAAAGTGTTAAGTAGAGACAAGTAATCAAATAAAATATGACTGTGATTTTTTTTCCCCTTTGGAGATTCTTATGGAACTGGTCATTTTTATAAAACACCTTAGGAAATGTTGCCTAGAAGAAATAGAATAAACGCCTACTTGATGAAACCAAGATAAATGTGGATTAAATAGGCTATATGTTTTCAGTTTTATCTGTTAGCCTGGGCATGTAGAAATAAAGTTTGAATGGAGATAAGCTTTGAAGAAACTGCTTTGCAAAATCTTTTGAGGAATTAATGAAGGTGATAGCAGAAAGATGGTTTGTGAGTCAGTATCATAAAGATGGCTTGTCAGTGTCAGAAAGATATGGTGACATCTTGGTGCTTCTGTCTATATAGGGTGTTTGAAAACATTTGTTGTTATGATTGGAAATGAATGCATTCCTCATATAGATGAAGAACAGGGTCGTAGTGTACAAAAAGGAAGTGAAATAATTTAAGTGAACAGAAAGATATTTTGCTAAAACAATAATTATGTCAAGTTTTCAGTTCACAGTGATGTGGAGTTTGGATTTATAATAAGTACAAAAACACTTATAATTTCTAATACAACTTTGACTTTTATCATAGTTATGCCTTGCAATCAAACTACATGGCAAGGAAGGATAACTTTTAATCCTCATCTTAAGACAAGAGAACTAAGACCTAGAGAGGTTAAATAATATTCAACTTTTAAGGTCATGTTTCCATGTAAGAAAAATCACATTTTTTTTCCCCAGGTGATATGCTAATCCATAGTTTAACACAGTCAGGGAGGTTTGTAGACACTCAGTTCATGGTGTGGAAGTCATATCACACTTAATGTAGAAGGATAAAATTCTTTTCTCAGTTATACTAATATAAAATTGCTTAGCACTAAAATTAGCTAAGCTTCATTTAGATCTCCATTTAAATGAAGATGGTTAAACACAAAAATTGTTTAGTAGTTGATTTCTGCTATGTAATGCCACTCCTAGTGTAATACAGTAGGAACTGCATCATTAGTTGTCATTTCCTCCATTTCTCTTCTGAGTGCTAAAGGGTGGAGGGTACTCAGACAGATACAAAGCATAACTCAACCCACAGTGATTTTTGTACAGGAATTTCCAGTAGTTTGTACACCCATTTTGACTAATCTGACCAGCCAAATAGTTGAGAAATAACTCCAGGTACTATTCCAGAGGTGATAAGTTTTAGTTTTACAGCTTGGTAGAATTTCCACATGAGGTGACAAGTTACCATTTAAAGATGCACATTGTGCTTCAGGTGTCTACAAAAGTGGCAATATCAGAAAACAGTAAATAATAATGACACTAATCTGGAGGAAATAGGAGGATAGCACAGTACTCAGGAAGAGAGTACAGGAGATGTGGATAGAGGTTAAGCCATCCCTTTATGTTGGTAAATTAGGTTTCAAGGAAGAAGTCATGGAAAGATGAATTAATGTCAATTTAAAGACATATTTATTAAGTGCATAAAGCATAGAGTTTTTGTTGTCTGGTAGGTAAATCTATACAGTATTTAGTACATAATGCCCTGTAACTTCAGAGCAATGTTAAATGAATAAGGAGATCTGTGAATTACCTACAAGTAGAACAAAAGTGGCAATATCAGAAAACAGTAAATAATAATGACACTAATCTGGAGGAAATAGGAGGATAGCACAGTACTCAGGAAGAGAGTACAGGAGATGTGGATAGAGGTTAAGCCATCCCTTTATGTTGGTAAATTAGGTTTCAAGGAAGAAGTCATGGAAAGATGAATTAATGTCAATTTAAAGACATATTTATTAAGTGCATAAAGCATAGAGTTTTTGTTGTCTTGGTAGGTAAATCTATACAGTATTTAGTACATAATGCCCTGTAACTTCAGAGCAATGTTAAATGAATAAGGAGATCTGTGAATTACCTACAAGTAGTGATTGTTGAGTTTCTACTAATACATAGATGGCATCATATTTGGCATGAGATGGTACGATGCTGCTGCTGCTGCTGCTAAGTAGCTTCAGTCGTGTCCGACTCTGTGCGACCCCATAGAAGGCAGCCCACCAGGCTCCGTAGTCCCTGGGATTCTCCAGGCAAGAACACTGCAGTGGGTTGCCATTTGAAGCTATTGTTATTATCCTGGAGTTCCCAATGTAGGTGAGAAAAGCCTATTTGTTTCATAGAGGACTAATAAAAGGTAACCATTAGCTAACTTACAAAGCAGAATATACTAGAAACAATTATGTTACAGGATTTGGAATTTGGAAAGATAGTTTCTTCTGGAAGATGAGGAAAGATTCCTTGCAGGGGTTGATATTTTAAATGTCACATAATTTTTTTTGGAAACAAAATTTGGAAAAGTCAACTTAGTAATAATGGATGCAGCAGAGTGTTAAGGCAAGAAAAATGTCATATGGATGTGAAATGGAAAATGACAGGTACTATGTTTTAGTTGGAGAAGATCAAGATAGGAAATTATAGGATCAAAATAGAAACCATACTTAGAAAAATATTAAATAATTACTCGATCCCTTGTGTTTTATGTATTATATCACATTTATTCCTAATAAAATTGTAATGTATAATTTAATACAAAGTTCAAAAGTGAGAAAAAAAGATACTTTAAAATTTTAAGCAGTGTGTAGTATATATTAGAGATATGAGTTTTACTCAAAAGAATCTTAATACTCAAGCCTTGCTCTTTCAACAAATACATTATTCCCTGAAATTTATATAGAGAGTTTAGAACTAGTTTATAGAAGATTTGACCACTATGGATGGGTTATTGAATTTCTTGCATAGTCCCTAGGGGAAAATGAAACTTCATTTTAAGCAAAGAAAACTCTAACTATAGAAAAAATTTAAGCAGGTGGGAGGGTGAAAATACATATGTCAAGATGAAGGAAACAATGAAGGAACAGTGCATAGTACAAAGAAAAAGCACAAAGTGGATGGAGATAAAAAGATTCTGAATGCATCATTCGTCTTTTTGAATAAAAGAGGATTGACTAAGAGATAGAAAGCAAATGTTGCATCATCAAACATCTCTACTGCTTTGCCATCTTGGAGAAATGATTTAAAATCTTGAACTTTACATTTTTTATCTGTAAAATGAAGTTAGTCATAAGACCTATCTCAGAATTGTTATCTCATTTAAAATAAATAACTTATGAGAACACTGTACCATTTTGGCATATGGTAATCACAAAAAGACAGTCACTCGTATAATTGTCATTATTGTCTTTGTATTATCATTCCTCATTATTATTATTTTATTTCTATACCTAAAAGTCAGAGAATGAAATGGCAACCCACTCCAGTATTCTTGCCTGGAGACTCCCATGGACAGAGGAGCCTGGTGGGCTACAGTGCATGGGGTCGCAAGAGTCAGACATGATTTAGCGACTAAACCATACCAAGAAGTATATTTTACTTCTATACCTACATACCTTCTATATACTATTTTACTTTTGTACTCATTGAAAAAGACCCTGATGCTGGTAAAGACTGAGAGCAGCAGGAAAAGGGGGCGACAGAGGATGAAATGTATGGATGGAGACATTGACTCAATGGACATGAGTTTGAGCAAACTCTGGGAAATAGTGAAGGACAGGGAAGCCTGGCATGCTGTACTCCATGGGATTGCAAAGAGTCGGCCACAACTGAGTGACTGAACAACAATACCTACATTCACATAATCTAAGAATCATTAGCATGAATTCTGATAAATCATAAGATTTGCCTTATTATCCCAAAATGATTTGCATGTTTTATTTTTCGGGAGAAATCTGTGGTTAATGTAGGAAAAGAAATAACCCAATAACATGCCTACTATAAAGTTAAGAGTTCTTGTTTCTATGTTGGTTACCCAAAATATTAGTATGAGTTTTGTTCAGAACTAGAAGCATAAATCTGGGCATCTGGGACTGGTGCTGGGAGCTTCTCACTGTATAGCAAGCTAAGTGTTTAAAGATTGCTGTTGGCAGGATACCAGGAAGAAAACCCTCAGAGAAAATTACTTTTAAGAGGTGCTGTTTCCTCTCTGCTTTGATGTGCATACTTTGCTGGATGATAGTAGTCTCCTGGGGAATTCAAGCAAAAGGCTTCTACTTATAAAATTTTTCTCTTGGAAACCAATGGGTCTTTCTGGTTGAATAATTTCATTGAGAAAAACATGACAGAAACAATCTGGACCTTAAGTGCACTTAAACTTATGTTTTGTCCCTTTGTCTGGCATGTGTGTGTGATGTGCACACAAACATATATGCACCCTTATTTTCTCAAAAATTATTTCTCTTAAGATGAAATTTTAATTTAATTCTATGAATTATTTATATTAGTTAGTATGATGTTTACTAATTTTTAAGTTCATTCAACAATGCGTATTTGATTAAAATATAATGTAACCAGAGTCAAAAATCCAAGAATGAGTGACTGATTACTGGAGGAATAGAATGATGTATACTGAAGTCCTGGGGTACAAGAAAAGGGATACATAGTTTGGGAATCAAGCAATAAATCTCTATCATAATAGATGAGTTGTTGACAATTGTTCTATTGAATATGAAACCTTTAATTATCATAGCCAGGTCACAGAGCAAAGACAAATAATAAATCATTGGGTTATTTTTTCTAGTATTGACTCTGCTGCTGCTGCTGCTAAGTCACTTCAGTAATGTCCGACTCTGTGCAACCCCAGAGAGAGCAGCCTACCAGGCTACCTCCGTCCCTGGGATTCTCCAGGCAAGAACACTGGAATAGGTTGCCATTTCCTTCTCCAACCTACATTCCATCAAAAAGCTTAACTAAAAATATATTCAGCTGTTTACAGGCCAAATTCCTTAAATGTTAGCAAAGCTGGAAATTGGATGTTTCTATCCAAATGCCTCCAGAAATGCCTATTTAGTATTCACCGTTAGATGTGCCTAAGAGTTTCACTCAGTGTCTTCATCAAACTTAGATTTGCTTCTTGTGTATGTCATGGATACAAGAGAAGAGTAATGTCACACTCTCTTTTATAATTAAGTTGGGGTGGTGTAACTGGGTTTTCATGAGTATAATGTGGCCAGTACTGCCACATACCTAAAAAATACTTTTCATAATTTTTCCCACCATTCTTTCCCCAACTGCCAAAAGAATGTCAGGATGTTCTTCAATAGGAAGAAAACTTGAATATCTGAGTTGCACTTAATACAGAGATGCCTGTGAGAAAAGCCTGACCCAAAAGAGATTAAGACACAGCAGCATGTAAGTCTGAACAATGTCAAGTCTTGGAGACTTTGGAGTATGTATCAGCTTGTGTTAATTATCCAATCTAAAATATTTCCCATCCCACCCTTACTTTCCATCCATCACTTTCTAAATGTTTACATTACTTTATATTTTCACCTTATTTACTATCCTCTGACATCACATTTATTTTTGTTTGCTGATTTTTTTTCCCCTGAAAGCAAGTTTCATGAGGGCATTACGTTTGTCAGGCATGCTTTTGCATCCCAGGAGCACATAGAAAAATACTTGCCTATAGCTAGAGTTCAGTCAGTGAAGTGTTGTATAATGACTCATTTCTTAAAAAGTGAAATAACTACTGTTTTAATACCTCTTTTGTATAAAAAAGAAAACAAAGATTTAAGTGGTTTAAGCAGTTTTTCCAAAGTTATATAACTTGTAAGTAAAGGATATGGTCTTAGTAATAATAAATTCTTACACATAATTATTTTATTTGATGAAACTAAATGCAAT
>SJYC01089034.1:30-19764 GCA_006408675.1 Madoqua kirkii
GCTAGGGTGTTTTCATTACTCTTTTATATATAACAATACTCTAACAAAATTGTTGAATATAAGAAAAAAATTATGTACTGTATTCTACCATTCAGCTGGGGATTAGGTTTAATATTACATTCAAAAATGAATAAAAAACAAAGATCTTCCACAAGTTGCACAGTTGTTTGTAGTTTTAAAACAATGAAGTTTTAACTGGTGGGTAACCATTTATTTTAGCAGTGTTACCTAGAACACCTTCTGAAAATTTTTACTGTACTGATGGAAAAATTAAAATTATTGATACATCAGGAAAGTCTATCAAAATAGTTGAAATTTAGTTTTGCTGCTGTTGACCTTTTTTATTCCCTTTTTAAAGAGGTGATTAAGATCAATTTTAAGTTGTAGTTCACCATGTGGGAGCAGAGGAAACATGGATGGTATTTATTAGTCTGTGTATTTTAGGATCAAAGTCAGAAATTTCTAAATATTTAGCATTCTTTCCCAGTGGGCTGTTGTAGTTTTGTTTCTG
The DNA here is from genome assembly GCA_006408675.1 of Madoqua kirkii. Taxonomy (NCBI): domain Eukaryota; kingdom Metazoa; phylum Chordata; class Mammalia; order Artiodactyla; family Bovidae; genus Madoqua; species Madoqua kirkii. The sequence goes on from SJYC01089034.1 coordinate 542, forward strand.
TTTTTGTTCTTGAAGAAGATGTCAAGTAAATAAAGCCATATTAAGTGATCTTGTATTTCTAGAGACTGAGATGTTTGGTGTTTTTGGTCAGTGAGGGATTCTGCAAGTGACTGAAGGTATGAAACATTCTCAGAAGCATCTCCTCAAAAGTTATGTGACTCTGTGATCCACAGATCTCTGTAAGGGACTTGCCTCCTAGTTTCTAAAGCTATCAGTGGATGTTCACATAGAGACAGCTTAGAGTAGTAGAATGAATATTGACAGTAACAATAATAGTGATGGGGATTAGCAAACAATTTGGCCCCTTGAAGTTTTCCAACTTATAAACTTTGGATCAATATATGACCCCAGGTACATACGCTGGAAGTCTTAAAAGCAGTGGAAATTTTATTTATCATTAGTTACTCTTTGGAAAGTCTAGAAGAATGTAAATTTGTGTAAGATAAATAAGTGGAAACATGTATATATTTATATTTTACCCTCATGTTCTGTAAAACATACAGTGATTTAGAAGGTCCAGACTTCCCTGATGGCTCAGACAGTAAAGGTCTGCCTGCAATGCGAGAGACCCAGGTTCAGTCCCTGGGTCAGGAAGATCTCCTGGAGGAAATCACAATCCAATCCAATATTCTTCCTTGGATATCCCATGGATGGGGGAGTCTGGTAGGCTACAGTCCATGGGATCGCAAAGAGTCAGACATGATTGAGCAACTTCACTTTTTTTCTTTCTTAGAAGGCCCAGCCAAAATGTACTATCATGGATGTGGTCTTTCCTATAGTTCAAGCTGCATTGAAACCTTTTATTCATCTGAATTTGGACAACATTCATCTGTACTTTTAAAAAAAATATATTTATTTTTTATTGAAGAATACATGCTTTACAGAATATGGTCGTTTTCTGTCAAACCTCAACATGAATCAGCCATTCAGTTCAGTTCAGTTCAGTCACTCAGTCGTGTCTGACTCCTTGAGACACCATGAATCACAGCATGCCAGGCCTCCCTGTCCATCACCATCTCCTGGAGTTCACTCAGACTCACATCCATCGAGTCCGTGATGCCATCCAGCCATCTCATCCTCGGTCGTCCCCTTCTCCTCCTGCCCACAATCCCTCTCAGCATCAGAGTCTTTTCTAATGAGTCAACCCTTTGCATGAGGTGGCCAAGGTAGTGAAGTTTCAGATTTAGCATTATTCCTTCCAAAGAAATCCCAGGGTTGATCTCCTTCAGAATGGACTGGTTGGATCTCCTTGCAGTCCAAGGGACTCTTAAGAGTCTTCTCCAACATCACAGTTCAAAAGCATCAATTCTTCAGTGCTCAGCCTTCTTCACAATCCAACTCTCACATCCCTACACGACCACTGGAAAAACCATAGTCTTGACTAGATGGACCTTAGTCGGCAAAGTAATGTCTCTGCTTTTGAATATGCTATCTGGGTTGGCCATAACTTTTCTTCCAAGGAGTAAGCGTCTTTGAATTTCATGGCGGCAGTCACCATCTGCAGTGAGTTTGGAGCCCCCCAAAAATAAAGTCTGACACTGTTTCCAATGTTTCCCTGTCTATTTCCCATGAAGTGATGGGACCAGATGACATGATGTTCATTTTCTGAATGTTGAGCTTTAAGCCAACACTTTCATTTTCCTCTTTCACTTTCATCAAGAGGTTTTTAAATTTCTCTTCACTTTCTGCCATAAGGGTGATGTCATCTGCATATCTGAGGTTATTGATATTTCTTCCAGCAATCTTGATTCCAGCTTCTGTTTCTTCCAGTCCAGGATTTCTCATAATGTACTCTGCATAGAAGTCAAATAAGCAGGGTGACAATATACAGCCTTGACATACTCCTTTTCCTATTTGGAAGCAGTCAGTTGTTCCATGTTCAGTTCTAACTGTTGCTCCCTGACCTGCATACAGATTTCTCAAGAGGCAGATCAGGTGGTCTGGTATTCCCATCTCTTTCAGAATTTTCCACAGTTTATTGTGATCCACAAGTCAAAAGCTTTGGCATAGTCAATAAAGCAGAAATAGATGTTTTTCTAGGACTCTCTTGCTTTTTCCATGATCCAGTGGATGTTGACAATTTGATCTCTGGTTCCTCTTCCTTTTCTAAAACCAGCTTGAACATGAGAAAGTGCACGGTTCATGTATTGCTAAACCATGGCTTGGAGAATTTTGAGCATTACTTTACTAGCATGTGAGATGAGTGCAATTTTGCCGTAGTCTGAGCATTCTTTGGCATTGCCTTTCTTTGGAATTGAAATGAAAACTGATCTTTTCCAGTCCTGTGGCCACTGCTGAGTTTTCCAAATGTGCTGGCATATTGAATGCAGCACTTTCATGGCATCATCTTTCAAGATATGAAACAGCTCAACTGGAATTCCATCACCTCCACTAGCTTTGTTCATGGTGTTGCTTTCTAAGGCCCACTTGACTTCACATTCCAAGATGTCTGGCTCTAGATGAGTGATCACACCATTGTGATTATCTGAGTCTTGAAGATCTTTTTTGTACAGTTCTTCCATGTATTCCTGCCACCTCTTCTTAATATCTTCTGCTTCTGTTAGGTCCAGACTATTTCTGTCCTTTACCGAGTGCATCTTTGCATGAAATGTTCCCTTGATACCTATAATTTTCTTGAAGAGATCTCTAGTCTTTCCCATTCTGTTCTTTTCCTCTATTTCTTTACATTGATTGCTGAAGGCTTTCTTATCTCTTCTTGCTCTTCTTTGGAACTCTGCATTCAGATGCTTATATCTTTCCTTTTCTCCTTTGCTTTTCACATCTCTTCTTTTCACAGCTATTTGTAAGGCCTCCCCAGACAGCCATTTTGCTTTTTTTGCATTTCTTTTTCATGAGGATGGTCTTGATCCCTGTTTCCCATACAATGTCACGAAACTCATTCCATAGTTCATCAGGCACTCTGTCTATTAGATCTAGGCCCTTCAATCTGTTTCTCACTTACACTCTATAATCATAATGGATTTGATTTAGATCATACCTGAATGGTCTATCGATTTTCCCTACTTTCTTCAATTTTAGTCTGAATTTGGCAATAAGGAATTCATGATCTGAACCACAGTCAGCTTCTGGTCTTGCTTTTGTTGATTGTATAGAGCTTCTCCATTTTTGGCTGCAAAGAATATAATCAGTCTGATTTTGGTGTCGATCATCTAGTGATGTCCATGTGTAGAGTCTTCTCTTGTGTTGTGGAAGAGGGTTTTTGCTATGACCAGTGCATTTTCTTGGCAAAACTCTATTAGTCTTTGCCCTGCTTCATTCCGCATTCAAAGGCAAAATTTGCCTGTTACTCCAGGTGTTTCTTGACTTCTTACTTTAGCATTCCAGTCCCGTATAATGAAAAGGACATCTTTTTTGGGTGTTAGTTCTGAAACGTCTTGTAGGTCTTCATAAAACTGTTCAACTTCAGCTTCTTTAGCATTACTGGTTGGGGTATAGACTTGGATAGCTGTGATATTGAATGGTTTGCCTTGGAAATGAACAGATATCATTCTGTCATTTTTGAGATTGCATCCAAGTACTGCATTTCAGACCCTTCTGTTGCCCGTGATTTCTGCTCCATTTCTTCTGAGGGATTTCTGCCCGCAGTAGTAGATATAATGGTCATCTGAGTTAAATTCACCCTTTCCAGTCCATTTTAGTTCACCTATTCCCAGAATGTCGGCGTTCACCCTTGCCATCACTTGTTTGACCACTTCCAATTTTCTTTGATTCATGGACCTGACATTCCAGGTCCTATGAAATTTTGCTCTTTACAGCATCGGATATTGCTTCTATCACCAGTCACATGCACAACTGGGCATTGTTTTTGCTTTGGCTCCATCCCTTTATTCTTTCTGGAGTTATTTCTCCACTGATCTCCAGGAGCATATTGGGCACCTACTGACCCGGGGAATTCCTCTTTCAGTATATCCTATCATTTTGCCTTTTTGTGCTGTTCATGGGGTTCTGAAAGCAAGAATACTGAAGTGGCTTGCCATTCCCTTCTCCAGTTCACCACATTCTGTCAGACCTCTCCACCATGACTCGCCTGTCTTGGGTTCTCCCGCAGGTGTGGCTTGGTTCATTGAGTTAGATAAGGCTGTAGTCCTAGTGTGATTAGATTGACTATTTTTCTGTGAGTATGGTTTCAGTGTGTCTTCCCTCTGATGCCCTTTTGCAACACCTACCATCTTACTTGGATTTCTCTTACCTTGAGCATGGGGTATCTTTTCACGGCTGCTCAAGCAAAGCACAGCTGCTGTTTCTTACCTTGAATGAGGTGTATTTCCTTACCACCACATTCCTGACCTTCAATGTGGGAAAGCTCCTCTAGGCCCTCCTGGTCCTGTGCAGCCACCGCTCCTTGGGTTGATCCTCCCTGCCACCATCCCTGGCCTTGGGCATGGGTGGCTCCTCCCAGCTGCCGCCCCTGGCCTCAGGCTCGTGGTGTCTCCTCAGAGTCACTGCCCCTGGCCTCGGACGTGAGGTGTCTCCTCCCTACCGCTGCCCCTGACCTCAGACGTGGGTAGCTCCTCTCAGCCGCGCTTAGTGCACCGGCCAGCTCTCGCAGCCGTACTCGCATAAGCAGGTTTACAATATATAGCCTTGATGTACTCCTTTTCATATTTGGAACCAGTCTGTTGTTCCATGTCCAGTTCTAACTGTTGCTTTCTGATCTGCATGCAGGTTTCTCAAGAGGCAGGTCAGGTGGTCTGGTATTCCCATCTCACTCATAATTTTCCACAGTTGATTGTGATCCACATGGTCAAAGGCTTTGGCATAGTCAATAAAGCAGAAATAGATGTTTTTCTGGAACTCTCTTGCTTTTTCAATGATCCGGCAGATGTTGGCAACTTGATCTCTGGTTCCTCTGCCTTTCTGCCTTTTCTAAAACCAGCTTGAACATCAGAAAGTTCATGGTTCACATATTGCTGAAGCCTGGCTTGGAGGATTTTGAGCATTACTTTGCTAGCATGTGAGATGAGTGCAATTGTGCGGTAGTTTGAGCATTCTTTGGCACTGCCTTTCTTTGGAATTAGAATGAAAACTGACCTTTTCCAGTCCTGTGGCCATTGCGGGGTTTTCCAAATTTGCTGTGACCTGTGAACTAAGCGTGGCTGAGAGGAGCTACCCCATGTCCGAGGTCAGAGGCAGAAGCCGGGAGGACCCCATGCACAAAGGCCTGCAGCCAAGAGAAGTTCCCCACGTCCAAGGTCAGGGGCAGCTACTGAAAGTGCCAGACTGCAATGGTGCAGGAATGGCTGCAGGAGATACCCCACGTCTGAGGTCAGGGGCAGCGGCTGAGAGGAGCCACCCTGCATCCAAGGTCATGGCGGCCGGGAGGAGCCACCTCAGATCCAAGGAGATGCGGCTGCGCAGCGCGAGAGGGCCTAGAGGAGCCATCCCACGTTGAAGGTTAGGAAGGGCGGTGGTGAGGAGATACCCTTCCCCCACAGTAAGGATCAGCAGCTGTGCTTTGCTGGAATAGCCCTGAAGAGATACTCTACAAATTATTAGATTAACTTAAAAAATGTGAGACAATGCCAATGAGTATTGTAGGAAGTAAGTCCGGGATAATTTATTACAATTACTTCAGTTGAAAGTTGAGGATAAGAGCTGTACTACATAGGAATACATGTTGAGAGACTGGATGAAAACTTAGGGCTGTGGATGTAATTACAGATTTAAAGTATAAGACAATAGTAATAGAGGAAAATGAATGAAGAGTGACAGTATAAAATCATTAAATAAAATGATTATAAATTCAAGAGTTTATTCTTAAAAAACTAATATTATACATATTTAAGTGTTGAAATAAAAGTCATTGCAGAAAAATAAGAATGAAGACAATAGAAAGAATAAAGTAAGCTATAATAAGGGTGAAATTGTACACTTAAACATTTTTTTTTCACCAAATAATTACTATTTTTATCTGTTGTTTTGAAGCTTTGGGTCTGTCTTCTATCACAGGTCTCCTGTTTTCTATTCCAAGTCTTTTCTTTTGGCTTATTGATTTATTTTTACATGCAAAACCTCACTAATCTGTCCAGTTTGAGATTGGAAATACATATATATCTGTGGAACATCACCATAGTTTTTGCCCAAAGTTTGTCTCCTGCCTCCAAAAGATTCTTCCTTATTTGTTACTATTATTATTTTATTGTAAAAGCACCTAAGTACTCTCTTTGCAAAATGTTAAGTATACAATACATTATTGTTAACTAGATACACTCTGCTGTGGAGTAAATCTCTAGAACTTAATCATTTTTTTGTAACTGCAACTTAAATCTTTGGCTAATATCTCTCCATTTCCCTTTCTCCTCAGCCCATAACAACTACTTTATTATTTGTATTCAATGCTCTAATTCCAAGAGTTTCACTGTTTTAGATCCATAAATTATATTTTGCATGTTTTATTTTATATATCGTAATTGGTATTTTAAGGTAAGCCTACTGTATCTAGCTTACTTCACTTAGCATATTGTCCTCTAGTTTCACACATATTGTTGAAAATATAATTATCTTCCTTTTTTAGCCTGAATAATATTTCACTGTATATATGTTTTATACTTTCTTTATTCATTCATCAATCGATAGACCTTTAGGATGCTACCATATCTTGGCTACTATGGGTATTGCAGTTAACGTGAGAGTGCAGTTTTCTCTTCAGGATCATGATTGTAATTCCTTCAAGTACATTCCTTGAAGTGAGATTACTGCGTCATATGGTGGTTCTGTTATTCATTTTTTTGGTGAAACCTACATATTGTTTTCCACAGGGGCTGCACTAATTTACTAATTTACATTCCCAGCAACAGTATACTAGTATTCTCTTTTCTCAACATCCTCATCAGTAATTCTTTTTTCTTTTCATAATACCTGTCCTAATAGATGTGTAAGTACTAACTTACTGTGGTTTTGATTTGCATCTTACTGATAATCAGTGAACTTACGCACCTTTTCATATATGTGTTAGCCAATTGTAAGTCTTGACAAAATATTTATCCAGCTCATAAATATGGTTTGCAAATATTTCTCCCATTCTATAGTTTGTGTTTCACTCTGTAGACTATTTCCTTTGCTATGAAGGAATTTTTTAGTTTAGGTTAGTCCCATTTACCTTCTTTCACTTTTGGTATTCAAAAAATCATTTACCAGTCCAGTATCCAGAATCCCTTTCCCTCTAGAAGCTTTATGCTTTGGGGTCTTATTTTAAGTCCTTACCCCATTCGAGTTGATTTTTGTGTGGTATGTTCAGTTCAGTTCAGTTCATTTCAGTCACTCAGTCGTGTCCGACTCATCGTGACCCCATGAATTGCAGCATGCCAGGCCTCCCTGTCCATCACCATCTCCCGGAGTTCACTCAGACTCACTGTTCATTGAGTCACTTATGCCATCCAGCCATCTCATCCTCGGTCATCCCCCTTCTCCTGCTTCCCCCAATCCTTCCCAGCATCAGACTCTTTTCCAATGAGTCAACCCTTCGCATGAGGTGGCCAAAGGACTGGAGTTTCAGCTTTAGCATCATTCCTTCCAAAGAAATCCCAGGGCTGATCTCCTTTAGAATAGACTGGTTGGAACTCCTTGCAGTCCAAGGGACTCTCAAGAGTCTTCTCCAACGCCACAGTTCAAACGCATCAATTCTTCAGTGCTCAGCCTTCTTCACAGTCCAACTCTCACATCCATACATGACCAAAGGAAAAACTATAGCCTTGACTAGATGGACCTTAGTCGGCAAAGTAATGTCTCTGCTTTTGAATATACTATCTAGGTTGGTCATAACTTTTCTTCCAAGGATTAAGCATCTTTTAATTTCATGGTTGCAGCCACCATCTGTGTGGTATGAGATGAATCTAGTTTTTTTCTTGAGCGTGTGTATAGCTAGTTTTCCCAACACCATTTATTGAAGAAGCATTTACTTACTGAATAAAACTTTCCCTATTTTTTATTCTGGTGCCTTTGTGAAAGATCAGCTGATTGAGTATGTGTAGGTTTATTTTTGGCCTCTCTACACATGCTGTTCCATTGTCCATATAGCTATTTTACGCCGTACCATATTGTGTGTGCATGCTCATTTTCTCTGTCATGTCTGACTTTGTGCAGCCTCATGGACTGTAGCTACCAGGCTCCTCTGTTCTTGGGATTATTTTTAGGCAAGAATACTGGAGTGGTTTCCCATTTTCCCCTCCAGGGCATCTTCCTAACCCAGGGACTGAATCCGTGTGTCATGCATCTCCTGCATTTCAGGTGGGTTCTTTACCACTGAGCCATCTTGGAAGCTTACTTTACTATAGTTTTCTAATATATGTTGGAATAAGGGATGGCAATGCCTCTAGGTATATTTTCTTGCACAAAAGTGCTTTGGCTATTCAGTCTTTTGTGAGGTATAAAAATTTGAGGATCTTTTTTGTTGTTGTTGTTATTCCTGTAAAAAATGCCATTAGGCTTTTTATACAGATTTCATTTTCTCTATAGATCACTTTGGGTAGTATGGATATGTTTACAATGTTAATAACTCTGATCCATTAACACATAGTACCTTTGCATATATTTGTGTCTGCTATAATTTCTTTCATTAGTGTTTTATTGTTTTTGATGCATAAGTCTTTTCCTTTTTAGGTAAATTTATTCCTAAGTAATTTATTTACCACAATTGTAAATGGTAATGTTTCCTTAGTTTCCTTTTGAACATAATTCAATTCTTCATAAATTCTTCCAAAATATAGAAGAAGAGGGAAAACTTCCAAAGTTTTTCTGTGAGGCAAGCATCACCATGACATAGAAACCAGACAAAAGCATCAAAGAAAATTAGAGGCAGTCTCCCAGATGAGCATGGGCCCCAAAATCCTAATGAAGTATTGAAAACCTGAGTTCATCAGGTTATTAGAAGGGTCATACACCATAACCAAATAGAATTGTTTGGTTCAACATAACAAATAAATGAAGGTGATGCACCACATTAACAGAATGTAAAATAAAAGTGATAATACCATATTGGTAGATACAAGAAATGGAGAAGGCAATGACACCTCACTCCAGTTCTCTTGCCTGGAAAATCCCATGGATGGAGGACCCTGGTAGGCTGCAGTCCATGGGGTCGCTGAGGGTCAGACACAACTGAGTAACTTCATTTTCACTTTTCACTTTCATGCATTGGAGAAGGAAATGGCAACCCACTCCAATGTTCTTGCCTGGAGAAAAACAGGGACAAGGGAGCCTGGTGGGCTGATGTCTATGGGGTCGTACAGAGTTGGACACCACTGAAGTGACTTAGCATAGATACAAGAAAAAGCATTTTGGCAAGACTCAGTATCCTTTTATGATTAAAAATAGTTCTAGAAATTAATTATAGAAGGAATTCACCTTAATATAATGCAGGCTATATATGCAAAGCCCACACATTAATAAAACATCACAGTAAATACTTAAAAACTTTTCTCTAAGTCTGGAACAAGGCAAGGATGCCCACTCGACATTTTTGTTCAACTTGTTACTGGAAATCCCAGTCAAAACAATGGGGTAAGAAAAAGAAGTAAAAGACACCCAAATTGGAAAGAATAAATATAAAATTATTGCTTTTTGAAGGTGATAGGACCATATAATTAGAAGACCCCGAAGACTCCACAAAATAGTAAAAAGTAATAAATATATTTAGCATATTTGCATGATGCACAATGAATGTTCAAAAGTCAGCTGCCTTTCTATACATTAGCATCACCAAGTTTTTTGAAGATGATTATTCTCTGTAGATAGATTCCTAGATGGCTCAGCAGGAGCCAGTGCAGGAGATATTAGAGACATGGGTTCAATCCCTGGGTCAGGAATATCCCGTGGAGGAGAAAATGGCAACCTGGTGTTGCAGTCCACAGGGTAGCAAAGAGTCAAACATCACTTAGTGACTGAACACCAATGAATTCTGTGCAGTGAAAACAATTGTCTTTCAGAAAAACTGTTGTGACTCTCTTTTCAGTCTTCCCAAATGCTTTCTCCATTACTCTCATGTATCATCTATTACTCCAGAAAAAAAATGTATCACCAGTCCTTCTCAAAATACCACAGAACTAATTGATCACCACTACTTATTATGATTACATCCATATGTAGATTTTTTTTTCTTTTCCTGGTGAGCTTCTTGGTTGGTGAGGGTCTTACAGAGTTGCTTTTCAATAAAATTTGTTTTAATACAAATTAATATTTATTAAGAATTTGTTATCAATAAAATATACATTTTCACCAGTATTACTCTAATGTAGCTTAAAATCAACCCATAATATAGTTAGGAAACAGTTCTGAGAGATTGCAATTATCCAAAATCACAAAATTAGTAAATAATAATATTTCTAGCTGGAGAAGGCAATGGCAACCCACTCCAGTACTCTTGCCTAGAAAATCCCATGGACGGAGAAACCTGCTAGGTTGCAGTCCATGGCGTCGCTAAGAGTCGGGCATGACTGAGCAACTTCATTTTCACTTTTCACTTTCATGTATTGGAGAAGGAAATGGCAACCCACTCCAGTATTCTTACCTGGAGAATCCCAGGGACGGGGGAGCCTAATGGGCTGCCATCTATGGAGTCTCACAGAGTCAGACACAACTGAAGTGACAAGCAGCAAGCTTTCTAGCTAAGGTATTATAAGGCCTATGTTATAAGGAGCTCTGCAAATTTTAACATTTCAGCAGTTTGATACATCATTTTCAACATCTTATTATGACTGGTATATTTACTCTTAATTATGGAATTCTAGTGAATATAGTCATTATCTTATTGAGCACACCTAAAATGAAGTACTTTTTAAAAATGCTATGAGAGAAGAAAATACATTTTGTTTCAATTCTAGCAATTTCTATAAAATTATGGTAAATAAGCTTTTTGTACAATGTATTCTCTTTTCTATTATAAGACAACTTCAAAGAATAACTACATTTTGTATTTACTGAATGTAATTACATTAAAAGAAAGCTAGTTCCTATTTTTAAGTAGTGACATGTAGAACATTCACTCATTGATCCTACAAATTCAGCATCTGCACAATTTAATATATACATGAATTAAAAATATGCATGCTCCCAGAAATCAAGTCTATTTAAGCCATCAGAACATGGAACCCTACAAATCTCAGGGTGTGCTTTCAAATGCCTAGTCATGCAGACATTTTAAGTTAATTCCAGAGTAATGGAAACCATTGCCCATACAGATCACAGAACAGATAAGATGAGAGAAAAGTATTTACCAAAGAAGAGTTTGGTATCCATAGATGTAGTCATTAAGTTACTGTGTTGATTTTAAGTAGAAGAAAGGCAGAGAATCTTTTCAGCAAAGTGTTGTCATTGGTGTTACAGTCTATAAAAATGAACGTGCAAACATTGTAAAGGCTTATCACACTTATTTAACTTAAGAAAGATGCATTAATTTAAGCCAAACCTATTGCAAAAATGGTCTGCTTAGCAGATTGGAATTCCCTAGGGGCTCAGATGGTAAAGAATCCATCTGCAATGCAAGAGACCAGGGTTTGATCCCTGGATTGGGAAGATCCTCTGGAGAAGGGAATGACTGTCCACTTCAGTATTCTGGCCTGGAGTAGTCCATAGACACAGAAGCCTGGCAGACTACAACCCTTGGTGTCACAAAGAGTTGGACACCACTAGAACAACTTTCACTTTCTTTCTTTAACAGGTTAATGTAATCACACTGTAAATTAATAGTGAGAAGATTCTTAAATAGTAATAATGAAAAAAAAAAGGTTGAGAGTTTTTCTGGATATTAGGTGGAGGGAGGCTAATGGAGGAAATTCAGAATCAAAAGGCCTGAGGCCAAGAAAAAGCCCAGCTTTATGATTAGCCCCCAAAAAAATAATCATTAGATAAAAAACTAGAATTGTTTTTGGCCTTCTAAGGTCAGGCATCAAGTTTGAAGAAGGTAACATCTTCTGTCTGATGATTGAAAGTACTGGTTTTCATAGAGATGCTTGTTTTGGGAAGTAGTCTAGACTCTTGATGATCTCCTCTTTTAGAATCAATTCCACTGTCATAGAGGAGGGAATTGGCATAGATAAATGCTCAGAACCTTTCTTGCAAGGGAGCTGAGTGCATTAATGAGGATTTCCTATGACACTTTCTTCATTGTTTGATTAACATGCAATATCATAACTCCTGAAATGCCCACTGGAAGGGACAGGATCTAGAGTAAGCTGCCTGCATTGATTAAGATTGGCTCCGGAAATTTGATGGGATAAGCTTATATATTAAGGGCTTTAAGGAATATATCAATGCATAAAAAAGGCTTGGAATACAGAGGAGCCTGCATGAATATTTACTGAACCCTCTTCCTTGTTGTGATAGTATATTGTTGGCACACATTTGGAGGCAATCAAATCTAAACTTTAAGACATATTGTTCTGCTCCTCTGTTAACTGAACTGTACAACTTGGTGCATAGTAAACACACCAGCAATAGTGAATGATGTCCTATTTTGTCTTCTCTGTAATGTTCTTAGGACAAAGTCTGTATCATAATTTTCTTCTAGCCTCAGCACTCAACACAATGCTTAACACTTACTTACATGTAGTGAATATTTATTCAGTGAAGGTTCCATGATGCACATTATCAATTTTATGACCAAGAACAACTACCGAAGGCAATAAGGCTAGAGAGTCAACATATTGAAAAGTCAGTTGCCAAGTCTTTCACCAAATCTGTCATGCTAGAGAATAATGAAGGGAGATGTTCAGGTAGCTCAGTGTTTTCTCACATGAAGGAAAATAATCATATGTGTGTGTGTGTGTGCTAGTCTCAAACTCATTTCACAGAGAAAGGTCATTGGGATCAGAGATGGGACATAACCTGGTTTAAGTCACATAACTGGTTCTTGTGACACTTAGGGTCAGTTCAGTCACTCAGTTGTGTCCAACTCTTTGCCACCCCATGAATTACAGCACGCCGGGCCTCCCTGTCCATCACCAACTCTTAGAGTTCACTCAAACTCACGTCCATTGAGTTGGTGATGGCATCCAGCCATCTCATCCTCTGTCACATAGCAAGTCTCTTAAAATCCATATCTATTGGCACTAGAAAAATACTGCATGTGATTTTTGTCAGAAGTCAAAACTATGTTGTTGAGTCACAATTAGGGGTTTTCTCCTTCTGACCTGTTGCTAGAAACAGAGTTAGCATCCCAAGGGAATATGGTGCTATTGTGATAAATCTTTAGAGTTAAATTGTATTTGTATCTTTGGATCCAGAAGTCCCTCTTTATAAACCACCAGTTGACCTCCCAACCATACTACTCAAACAACTCAGCATTCCAGATCTACTATCTCACAAAATGTCAAGTGAGATTCAGTTTGATCGTTGCCTAAAATCCACTATGAGTGATATATTTCCAAGGTTTTTAGAACTTTTGGAAACGATTTCCCAATGAAACTCAGATACCTCTAAGCTGAAACACAGCATTTTTCTTTCACAGTATTCAAAGACACAGAAGGGAAAATGAATGTCTAACTCCAAGCAGAAATGTTAGAAGGAATGCACTTATGACATAATTACCAAGATTAGGCAAACTACCTCCTCGGTAGTTGCTGTATGTCCCTAGACTGTGCTTAGTGTAATTTCACTCACTATTTTGTCAGAAGGAAGAAGTATGTTGTGATGACACTGGGTAATTGGCAGTGCCATTTATGTGTCTTCAGTGCTTACAAATGCACTCCATTGGATCTCATTATAGAAGAAATGAATTATCCTGAAACAACTCTGTGGGGCACTATTTATACCAAGTAATGTTTAGTGAAAATCATGTTTTGGCTGTTGATGTTGCTTATTTACATTTCTCAGCTTTTTGAGGAGGCAGCCTATGTTTGCTCAGAATAGTTCTTTCTGTATTTAATTCTTTTAATTTAGAAATATTTAAAACATGGAAATCGGTCAAGTGTTTCAAGTACCATATAAAATTTTATTAATTGGACCAAATTATTTTAAAAGGAAATTATTTTAAAATGTATTTAAAATATGTGCTTAAATATTTCTAAGTTGAAATATTTCTTACAAAGATGGCTTTCTCCAGAGATAAATGAAATAAGAGTTTTTAGTAATTCTCCTGAAAATATTAAATAGAGTAACACTGAAAGAGAACGGTGCACTTTGAAGCCAGCATATCTGAATTTCAACCCCAATAAAAATTTCACAGTTGAAATACTGGAACATGGTACTTTTTATCAGTAGTGCAAAAAATGTGTTATTTTAATGCTATGTGTATCATCTTTCAGTTACTTTGAGGTAACTAATGATTAAAAACACTTTAAAGAATGTTTTTTAAAAATAATGTTTCAGAAATAGGATTGAATAAAGGTAAAAAAAATTACTAGACTTGATTCCAAAACAAATGCATGTAAATATCAAACCTGAGATTAAATATCTTCAGAAAATAATTGCCACTTTGTTATCTCAGGGAAAGAAATATAAACAGTATTTTGATTTCTTTAATTTAGGTAGTGTAATGATTTGGACTTGGCATTGGAAGACTTTGAACTTGCTTTAATTATCTTGAGATATTTATACAAACTCTATATTTTCAGTTTTGTTACCTCTAAAGTGAGAAAAAAATACTGAGTACATAAGTGACTGGAGGTGGGAAGATTTTAGAAAGGTGAGAGGGAGGAAGAAAAATGAGAAAGTAAACTGGGAAAGTGGATGGTAGTCAAATTTTACAGAACTTTAAGGATCAGACTAGAGTTTGACCTTTATCCTTCTTAATCCTTCAGCTCAGTTCAGTCGCTCAGTTGTGTCCAACTCTTTGCAACCCCATGAATTGCAGCACGCCAGGTCTCCCTGTTCATCACCAGCTCCCGGAGATCACTCAGATTCACGTCCATCGAGTTGGTGATGCCATCCAGCCATCTCATCCTCTGTCATCCCCTTCTGCTCCTGCCCCCAATCCCTCCCGGCATCACAGTCTTTTCCAATGAGTCAACTCTTCACATGAGATGGCCAAAGTACTGGAGTTTCAGCTTTAGCATCATTCCTGCCAAAGAACACACAGGACTGATCTCCTTCAGAATGGACTGGTTGGATCTCCTTGCAGTCCAAGGGACTCTCAAGAATCTTCTCCAACACCACAGTTCAAAAGCATCAATTCTTCGGTGCTCAGCCTTCTTCACAGTCCAACTCTCACATCCATGCATGACTACTGATCATGGGGTTCTCAAGACAAGAATACTGAAATGGTTTGCCATTCCCTTCTCCAGTGGACAACATTCTGTCAGACCTCTCCATCATGACCCACCCATCTTGGGTAGCCCTACATGGCATGGCTTAGTTTCACTGAGTTAGACAAGGCTGTGGTCTGTGTGATTAGATTGACTAGTTTTCTGTGATTATGGTTTCCATGTGTCTGCCCTCTGATGATGTCTCACAACACCTACCATCTTACTTCGGTTTCTCTTACCTTGGACGTGGAGTATCTCTTCACGACTGTTCCTCTTAATCCTTAGAACACATAAAATATTATATAATCCCATAACTGTACTTTAAAATCTAACTAAGACAGTACATATGGTAAAGAATCTGTACATACTAGTACAGATGATAAAGAATTAATCTCTGATCAGGAAGATTGCCTGGAGAAGGGATTGGTAACCCACTCCAGTATTCTTGCCTGGAGAATTCCTTGGACAGAGGAGTTTGGTGGGCAACAGTCCATGGGGTCGCAAAGAGTCAGACATGCATGATCAGCTAACACTTTCACTTTTTCAGAGGTGAGAGAGGAGAGGAAGAGCAGTTAGGCTGAGATGATATTTCAAGGGAGAGGTGATGAGATCTGAAATAGAACTGTGACTGTAAAGTGGAACTGATTCTATATATGTGAGATGTGAGAGAGTTAAAGAAGAAACTTGGTAGCATTTAGTAACCATAGGTAGATAAGAAAGAGGGGTGACGGATGAGTAAAGGACAATCTATGTGACAATATAGGGGATAAGCAGAAGGGAAACAGAAGGAGGAATAAGATGAGTTCAGTTTTGAACATGGTCAGTTCCTGGTGGTGGTAGACATATGTGTGTTACTGTCCCAGTCTGTTTGATAATTCGGTCCTTGTGCTCAGGACAGAGGACAAGAATGGGACTACAAAGTTGAGAACTAGTGACATAAAAACGATGCTGGGAAATATGATGTGGACTTTCTCAGAGATTCAGGTAACAGGGCATAGTGTAATAGCTTGAAATAATCTTTACAAAGTAAAGATACAGTAATGTAAGAGGGATTCAGCAAGAGAACTGGGTAGAATTTATCATAGAGATAATTGGAGAATCTAGATTTTTTATAACAAAAGCCAGCAAACTACAGCTATGCAGCAATTGCAAGTGTTCCAGAAGAACAGGTGAGACGGAATTGAAGAGGTCAGCAACAAGTTTTAGAAATGGTTTCACTGTGATATATATGTGGAAGATTTATTATAATGGAATGGAAAACACGTGTCAGCTATATTTTCTTTTAAATTATTTTGTTTATGAATGTTTATAGAAACAAAGATAGAGTGAACAAACCAACACTTCACCACACTTTAATCTCTTCTTTAAAGAAGAAGAAATGAAGGATTGAAAAATACAAAACTGAGTAACAATTCAAAGTATTTTAAAAACTTGCCAACAAAAATATTCATAAAATTATATATTAATAAGAATTTTTCTTTCCCACTTATTGCTTCTTCATTTTCACTGGGAAAGTGGTTGGAGATAGTGGTTTCCCCTCCTTGTGTGTGTGTGTGTGTGTGTGTGTGTGTTTTAGCACTACTGACATCAGCAAATCAGCAAAAATTCAACTTTTAATTCTTGGCTGAACCTCTTATTATTTTGACCACTAATGCCAAAGGATTGGGAAGCATCTCTTTTGAGAAAATATGCAGTAAATATTCATAGTTACCTGTCTTGAAACAGATAATAGAAAAAAATATATCCAGCCTATCGATTTACACACATAATAGATCTCCATTCAGATCCTTTAAGATTTGGCAAGAAATTACATGCATTATAATAATATTAGAAAAACTATCAAGAAGCTACATATTTTACTTCTATCAAATACTATGCTGACCTTCATGGTTCAGCTATTCTGTTTAACAGTTTTTACTCTGTACACTCTTAAAGGCATAAAATATCACATACTTTTTTTCTTTTTTCACACCTAAGCAGCTTATCAAGCATAGCTAACTCCTCTGTCCCATTTCAAAAGATAATGAGAATCACCTAAAGCCAGTGAAACAGTCACCCAGCAATGTGCAGTATGCTGATGTCTGCATTCTTTAACTTCACTCATACATATAATCAGAATCTGTATCTGCATGGCAACCAGACATATTAGATGGATATGAATTTTTTTTTAATGAAGAGTTATATCTCACCAACCAAGCTTTAAAAGATTGCAGATTTTCCTAGAAAGCAGAAGACTTAAAACTGGCATCTCTTGGTACTATATGTAAAAATCATTGTTGAATGATGTATCAGCGGAAAGGAATGGAGGCTAAATGAAGGTGTTGTGCTGTGTGCCATCCAGCTCTGGACCGAAGAATGTGCCATAAAATATAGAGTTGTTTCTAAGAGTAGACTGAGGAAAGATTACCCATAAGAGTATGGGAACAGATACTCTCAAAAAGCTCCTATGTATTTCCCAATGTCAAATGACAACAATCCTCACACATTGAGCATTTTTTTGAAAATTCCTTGAAATTCTATTTTGTAAAAGTAAAATTAGCACATAATCAGCAATGCTTTTCAGGATGACATTTGATACACTGAGATATACTAGAATCTTCATTGTGCAAATCCATATATAATCAACAGCTTGGCTTTTCACTTGAGAGCTTCTCACAGTTTTTAAATAATTTCTTCCAAATGTGCAGGAAGCCACCATTCAAATATTTCTCCCCTTCCTTGTGCAATCTTTAATAGATTACAGTAATGCCTCCAAAACCAGTATAATCTCTGTTTCAAGCTATTCTCATATTGCGTGAAGTGAAAGTCTCTCAGTTTTGTCTGACTTTTTGCAACCCCATGGACTATACAGTCTATGGAATTCTCAAGGCCAGAATACTGGAGTGGGTAGCGTTTCCTTTCTCCAGGGGATCCTCCCAAACTCAGGGATCAAACCTAGGTCTCCCACACGGCTGGTGAATTCTTTACCAGCTGAGCTACCAGGGAAGCCCCTTCTGTAACTTCAATTGCTTTTCTTCTTTTGGCTAGTAGATTATTTCCACTGAATCTTGCAAAGGCCAAATTCAATAAGGCCTTATAGAACATTATTAACAACTATTAGTTGTATTTTATGGCCCACCAAGGCAAAATTGCTTGCAGAAAATCTACTTCAGATAGATTTCATTAATGAGATTTACTATATCTCTATCTTATACAAAATGTAATATTGTTTGGACTGTTTTAAAACACTTTGAGATCATCTTTGGTTTACTTGCCAAATGTCTCTCTCTACCATGTAGGAAAGTATCTAGCATAGTGTGCATGTTTTTGTGTGCTCAGTCACTTTAGTCATGTCTGACTCTTTGTGACCCTGTGGACTGTAGTCCACCAGGCTCCTCTGTCCATGGGATTCCCCAGGCAAGAATACTGGAGTGGGCTGCCACGCCATCCTTCAGGGGATCTTCCATCTGGTATACAGTAACAACTTAATACGCTTTTTTTAATTGTGTGTTGAATTTGTCACATATATAGGATTGGAACATGTTACTTTTTAAATGTATTTTTAATTGGAAGATATTTGCTTTACAATGTTAGTTTTTGCCATATAACAGCACAAGTCAGCCATAAGTATGCATATATCCCCTCCGTCTTGAACTTCCCTCCCACCTCTCACCCCATCCTACTCCTCCAGGTTGTCACAGAGCACCAGGTTGAGTTCCCTGTGTTACACAGCAACTTTCCATTAGCTGTGTGTTTTCTATATGGTAACAGATGTGTTTCAGTGCTGCTCTCTCAGTTCGTCTCACCCTCTTCTTTCCCCACCATGTCTGTTCTCTATTTCTGGGGTCTCTGTTCCTGCTTTTCAACAATAAGTTATTACCTCATACCAATCAGTAAGACCGTCATCAAAAAAATCTACAAATGATGTTGGGGAAGGTATGGAGAAAAGGGAACTCTCTTGCGCTATTGGTGAGAATGTAAATTGATACAACCACTATGGAGAAAAATATGGTGATTCCTTAAAAAGCTAGGAATGAAACTACCATA
>SJYC01089036.1:0-11200 GCA_006408675.1 Madoqua kirkii
TATATAAATATATAATCTAGAATAGTGCAATTTTATGTTTGATTCAACTCAACTTGTTACACATTTACTGAAATCTTCATAAGACTAAGATATATTAGGATTCACACAACTTGAAAAAGTGATTCTTTTTCTCAAAAATTAGTTCTGAAAAATAGAAAGGTTATCAATGTTAGATAAATTTTTAGATGTTGTGGTGAGTGTTCAGTTCAGTTCAGTTGCGTTGCTCAGTCATGTACGACTTTCGAGACCTCGGGACTGCGGCACACCAGGCCTCTCTGTCCATCACCAACTCCTGAAGTTTACCCAAACACACGTCCATTGAGTTGGTGATGTCATCTAACTATCTCATCCTCTGTCATCCCCTTCTTCTGCCCCAAATCTTTCCCAACATTAGAGTCTTTTCAAATCAGTCAGCTCTTCACATCAGGTGGCCAAAATATTGGAGTTTCAACTTCAACATCAGTCCTTCCAATGAACACCCAGGATTGATTTCTCTTAGAATGGACTGGTTGGATCTCCTTGCTGTCCAAGGGACTCTCAAGAGTCTTCTCCAACAGCACAGTTCAAAAGCATCAATTTTTCTGTGCAAAGCTTTCTTTATAGTCCAACTCAACATCCATACATGACTACTGTAAAAATCATAGCCTTGACTAGACAGACCTTTGTTGGCAAAGTAATGTCTTTGCTTTTTATTATGCTGCCCAGGTTTGTCATAATTTTCCTTCCAAGGAGCAAGTGTCTTTTAATTTCATAACTGAAATCACCATCTGCAGTGATTTTGGAGCTCAGAAAATAAAGTCAGACATTGTTTTCACTGTTCCCCTATCTATTTGCCATGAAGTGATGGGACCAGATGCCATGATTTTTGTTTTCTGAATGTTGAGCTTTAAGCCAACTTTTTCACTTTCTTCAAGAGGCTCTTTAGTTCCTCTTCATTTTCTGCCATAATGGTGGTGTCATCTGATTATCTGAGGTTGTTGATATTTCTCCTGGCAGTCTTGATTCCAGCTTGTGCTTCTTCCAGCCTAGCATTTCTCATGATGTACTCTGCAAATAGGTTAAATAAGCAGGGTGACAATATAGCACCTTGACATGAGCCTTTTCCTATTTGAAACCAATCTGTTCCATGTCCAGTTCTAACTGTTGCTTCCTGACCTGCATACAGGTTTCTCAAGGAGCAGGTCAGGTGGTCTGGGATTCCTGTCTCTTTCAGAATCTTTCATAGTTTATTGTGATCCACATAGTCAAAGGCTTTGACATAGTCAATAAAGCAGAAATAGATTATTTTTCTGGAACTCTCTTGCTTTTTCCATGATCCAGCAAAGGTTGGCAATTTGATCTCTGGTTCCTCTGCTTTTTCTAAAACCAGCTTGAACATCTGGAAGTTCATGGTTCACATATTGCTGAAGCCTGGCTTGGAGAATTTTGAGCACTACTTTACTAGCGTGTGAGATGAGTGCAATTGTGCGGTAGTTTGAGCATTCTTTGGCATTGCCTTTCTTTGGAATGGGAATGAATGGCCCCATTTTGTGGCCACTGCTGAGTTTTCCAAATTTGCTGACATATTGAGTGCAGCACTTTCACAGCATCATCTTTCAGGATTTGAAATAGCTTAACTGGAATTCCATCACCTCTACTAACTTTTTTCGTAGCTCCCTAGGGCCCACTTGAATTCACATTCCAGGTGTCTGGCTCTAGGTGAGTGATCACACCATCATGATTATGTCAGTCATGAAGATGTTTTTTATATAGTTCTGTGTATTCTTGCCATCTCTTCTTAATATCTTCTCCTTCTGTTAGTTCCCTACAATTTCTGTCCTTTATTGAGCCCTTGGTATCTCCAATTTTCTTGAAGAAATCTCTAGTCTTTCCTATTCTATTGTTTTCTTCTATTTCTTTGCACTGATCACTGAGGAAGGCTTTCTTATCTCTCCTTGCTATTCTTTGAAACTCTGCATTCAAATGGGTATATCTTTCTTTTTCTTCTTTGCTGTTTGTTTCTCTTCTTTTCACTGCTATCTGTAAGGCCTCCTTAGACAGCCATTTTGCTTTTTTGCATTTCTTTTCTTGGGGATGGTCTTGATCCCTGTCTCCTGTACAATGTCATGATATTCAGTCCAAATTTCATTAGGCACTCTGTCTATGAGATCTAGTCTCTTAAATCTATTTCTCATTTCCACTATATTATCATTAGGGATTTGATTTAGGTCGTATTTGAATAGTCTAGTGGTTTTTTCTACTTTCTTCAATTTAAGTCTGATTTTGGTAACAAGGAGTTCATGATCTGAGCCACAGTCAACTCCCAGCCTTGTTTTATCTGACTGTATAGAGCCTCTCCATCTTTGGTTGCAAAGAATATAATCAGTCTGATTTTGGTGTTGACCATCTGGTGATGTCCATGTGTAGAGTCTTCTCTTGTGTTGTTGGAAGAGGGTGTTGGCTGTGACCAGTGCATTCTCTTGGCAAAATCTATTAGCCTCTGCCCTGCTTCATTCTATACTCCAAGGCCAAATTTGCTTGTTACTCCAGGTGTTTCCAGAGAGGACAATGGGAAGCCACTCCAATACTCTTGCCTGGAAAATCCCATGAATGGAGGAGCCTGTTAGGCTGCAGTCCATAGGATCGCTAAGAGTTGGACACAACTGAGCGACTTCATTTTTGCTTTTCACTTTCATGTGCTGGAGAAGCAAATGGCAATCCACTCCAGTATTCTTGCCTGGAAAATGCCAGGGATCGGAGAGCCTGGAGGGCTGCTGTCAATGGGGTCACTCGGAGTCAGACATGACTGAAGCAACTTCGCAGCAGCAGCAGCCAGCTGTTTCTTGACTTCCTGCTTTTGCATTCCAGTCCCCTATAACGAAAAGGACATCTTTTTTGAGTATTAGTTCTACAAGTTATTGTAAATCTTCATAGAACCGTTCAACTTTAGCTTCTTCAGCGTTGCTGGTTGGGGCATAGATTTGGATTACCATAATATTGAATGGTTTGTCTTGGAAATGAACAGAGATCATTCTGTCATTTTTGACATTGCTTCCAAGTACTGCATTTTGGACTCTTTTTGTTGACTATGATGTGGTGAGTGTAGTCCTGTCAAAATTAGAAATATGTAAATGTTATAGTTTGGTATGTTTTAATGATGGATTGAAGTAACAATAGAAAACAATTCTTAAAATTGTAATCAATATTCTCAAGTGATTTTATGGAAACTATCACACTGCACTATGCACAAGTGACTTTTAGATGATATGTTATTTATTAAGTATCTTATAACTAATCTTTTAACCCAAGTCTTATAACTAATCTTTTAACTGTTTGTTTGTTTTAAAACAGTTTTAGATTATTTGACACTCCCACAGTAAATAGTTTACACTGGCTTTTTCTATTTTTTATGCAATATTCAGAAAATATAGTTGTCAAGATAGAATAATTTGCATAATACAGAGGGTTGTGTTAATCATCTTTATTTTATGAAGCAACATATATATTGACACATTTTATAAAGAGGGGATTACATCTTCATAGCAAAGCATCTCCTTAATTAACGTTAACACTTTAAATTATAAAATGTAGTTCTCATTTTCAGTTCAGTTCAGTTCATTTGCGTCGCTCAGTCATGTCCAACTGTTTGTGACCCCATGAACTGTAGCATGTCAGGCCTCCCTGTCCATCACCAACTTTCCGAGTTCATGCAAACCCATGTCCATTGAGTCCATGATGCCATCCAACCATCTCATTCTCTGTCATCCCCTTGTCCTGCCCCAAATCTTTCCCAGCATCAGGGCCTTTTCAAATGAGTCAGCTCTGCATCAGATGACCAAATTATTGGAGCTTCAGCTTCAACATCAGTCCTTCCAGTGAACACCTAGGACTGATCTCCTTTAGGATGGACTGGTTGGATCTCTTTGCAGTCCAAGGGACTCTCAAGAGTCTTCTCCAACACCACAGTTCAAAAGCATCAATTCTTCATTGCTCAACTTTCTTTATAGTCCAACTCTCACATCCATACATGACCACCAGAAAAACCATAGCCTTAACTAGATGGACCTTTGTTGGCAAAGTAATATCTCTGCTTTTTAATATGCTGTCTAGGTTGGTAATAACTTTCCTTCTAAGTAGTAAGCATCTTTTAATTTCATGGCTGCAATCACCATCTGCAGTGATATTGGAGCCCAGAAAAATAAAGTCAGCCACTGCTTCCCCATCTATTTGCTATGAAGTGATGGGACCAGATGCCATGATTAAATTTTTCTGTATATTGAAAGAGGAGAGTGAAAAAGTTATCATTTTAAACAATCACTAAACATTATAGTATATTTATAAAGGCTTAAATTATTTTTGTTTCCCATTTTAGCTAAATTTTCAGAGGAATCATTGAAAACATCTTTGTATCTAAGATATCAAACTGTAAAAGAGTAGATGAAAGCATCCGAATATACTTCAGGAAATAGGAAGCTCAAAGGTGTACAGTCTTAAAAAACAAATTGGGTAGTTGACTTAGAAAGACGGAAGGAAGGAGGGAGAAAATGAGAGAGACAGATAAAGAATGAGACTAGATCACATCCATCTTCATCTGCAGTTAAGTTTTTGGTTGTCATTCTGAGAGAATCAAATGATAAAGTGAATAATACTTTTCAATGCTGCTTTCTAACTTCATGGATTCATCTGCATTGCACAAACACATCAGGTTCAAAGAACTATAAATTTAATGATACTCTCATTGTTGAAAATAGAATTAAGGTAGATAGGAAGCACATTTTTATTATTTATCTAACTAAACAGCAGGTTCATGTTGATATTTTTAAGAATGTCTTTTCCTCTGACTTCAGTAAAGCAAACCATTTATTTGATTCATTGCTGACAAGAGCATTTCTCTAGAGATAATACTCTTCCTCTGGATATAGAGCAATATGTTTTCAATCCATTGTGCTGTTTTTCTAACAACCCAGAATTTATTTTCCACCTGTTACTCCTAGGATGCAAGTGGCTATTTTCTGTAACTATATAAGGTTATGGGGTGCCTAGAGGGCCAGTGGTTAATGTCAATAAAACTTTCATGGTGTCCATATGTCTAAAGTATTATATGGATATGAACACTTGGAAAAATTATTTTAAAAGAAGAAGGGAAATGATATCAATTGTAAAAGGAGTAGCAAATCCTGAATACGGTGAATGTCTTTAGGTTGAGGATAAGTTCAGGCTATGTTCAGTTTATGAAATATAAACTGATAGAACTACTTCACAGGTGATGGTGTCTTTGTCAGTTCAGGCTGCTAACAGATGACGACAAACTGGAGACGTTAAACAACAAAAATTCATTTTCACAGTTCTGGAGGCTTGGCTATTCAGGATCAAGGTGCCAGCAGATCTAGTGTTTGTGGAAAACTTCTTATTTTGAAGATGGTCTTTTTCTCATCATCTCTTTAACATGACAAAGCAGAGAGAGGAAGCAAACTCTGGCTCTTGAGAGCATTAATCCCATTGTGGGGTTCCACTTTCATGACCTCTTCTAAACTTCATTAGCTCCCAAAGGCCTCATCTCCTAACACCACTACATGCAGTTCAGTCGCTCAGTCATGTCCAACTCTTTGACCCCATGGACTGCAACACATGAGGCCTCCCTATCCATCACCAACTCCCAGGGTTTACTCATTTATATCCATTGAGTCGGTGATGCCATCCAACCATCTCATTCTCTGTTGTCCCCTTCTTCTCCCGCCTTCAATCTTTCACAGCATCAGGGTCTTTTCCAAAGAGTAAGTTAGACCCCATGGACTGCAACACATGAGGCCTCCCTATCCATCACCAACTCCCAGGGTTTACTCATTTATATCCATTGAGTCGGTGATGCCATCCAACCATCTCATTCTCTGTTGTCCCCTTCTTCTCCCGCCTTCAATCTTTCACAGCATCAGGGTCTTTTCCAAAGAGTAAGTTCTTCACATCAGGTGGCCAAAGTGTTGGAGTTTCAGCTTTAGCATCAGTCCTTCCAATGAGTATTCAGGACTGATTTATTTAGGATGGATTGGTTACACCTTGCTGTTCAAGGGATTCTCAAGAGTCTTTTCCAACACCGCAGTTCAAACACATTAATTCTTCAGTGCTCAGCTTTCTTCCCAGTCCAACTCTCACATCCATACATGACTACTGGATAAATCATAGCCTTGACTAGAGAGACCTTTATTGGCAAAGTATGTCTTCACTTTTTAATATGCTGTCTAGGTTGGTCATAACTTTTCTTCCAAGGATAAAGCATCTTTTAATTCCATGGCTGCAGTCACCATCTGCAGTGATTTTGGAGGCCCAAATAATAAAGTCAGCCACTGTTTCCACTGTTCCCCCATCTATTTCCCATGAGGTGATGGGGCCAGATGCCATGATCTTAGCTTTCTGAACGTTGAGTTTTAAGCCAACATTTTCACTCTCCTCTTTCACTTTCATCAAAAGGCTCTTTAGTTCTTCTTCACTTTCTGCCGTAAAGGTGATGTCATCTGCATATCTGAGGTTATTGATATTTCTCCTGGCAATCTTGAATCCAGTTTGTGCTTCTTACAGCCTGGCATTTCTCATGATGTATTCTGCATATAAATTAAATAAGCAGGGTGACAATATACAGCCTTAACCTACTCCTTTCCTAATTTGAAGCCAATCTGTTGTTCCATGTCCTGTTCTGACTGTTGCTTCCTTGCCTGCGAACAGTTTTCTCAGGAGTCAGGTCAGGTGGTCTGGTATTCCCTTCTATTGAAGAATTTCTCACAGTTTGTTGTGATCCACACAGTCAAAGGCTTTGGCAACGTCAATAAAGCAGAAATTGATGTTTTTCTGGAATTCTCTTGCTTTTTAGATGATTCAACAGCTGTTGGCAATTTGATCTCTGATTCCTCTGCCTTTTCTAAAACCAGCTTGAACATCTGGAATTTCATGGTTCAGGTACAGCTGAAGCATGGCTTGGAGAATTTTGAGCGTTACTTTGCTAGTGTGTGAGATGAGTCCAATTGTGTGGTAGTCTGAGCATTCTTTGTCATCGCCTCTCTTTGGCATTGGAATGAAAACCAACCTTTTTCATTTCTGTGGCCACTGCTGAGTTTTCCAAGTTTGCTGACATACTGAGTGTACCACTTTCATAGCATCATCTTTTAGGATTTGACATAGCTCAACAGAAATTTCATCACCTCCACTGCCTTTGTTCATAGTGATGCCTCCTAAGACCTACTTGAGTTTGCATTTCAGGATGTCTAGCTCTAGGTGAGTGATCACACCATCATGATTATCTGGTTTGTGAAGATCTTTTTTGTATAGTTCTTCTGTGCATTCTTGCCACCTCTTCTTAATATCTTCTGCTTCCATTAGGTCCACATCATTTCTGTCCTTTGTTGAACCCATCTTTGCATGAAATCTTCCCTTGCTATCTCTAATTTTCTTGAAGAGATCTCTAGTCTTTCCTATTCTATTGTTTTGCATTGATCACTGAGGAAGGCTTTCTTATCTATCCTTGCTATACTTTGGAACTCTGCATTTAGATGCTTTTATATTTCCTTTTCTCTTTATTTTTTGCTTCTCTTCTTTTCTTAGCTATTTGTAAGGCTTTATCATAGATTTGTGTAAGCATTAAGCTAACACAATTCATTTGCAATTACCTTTTGGTCCCTGTTACCAGACTATTGGTTTGCTCATGCCAGTATACACAGAAGCTTGCAGAGAGATACAAATATTTAGTATAGTTGTCAAATATTTATATCCCATTTGTGTCTTTAAGGTTACTATTGAGTGTAAACTATATCAAGTTTGTGTGTAACATAGTCACATATGCAGAACCACAGAACTCTTTATTTGTGGTCTTTTA
This sequence comes from Madoqua kirkii, assembly GCA_006408675.1. Lineage (NCBI taxonomy): Eukaryota > Metazoa > Chordata > Mammalia > Artiodactyla > Bovidae > Madoqua > Madoqua kirkii. The sequence goes on from SJYC01089036.1 coordinate 7,841, forward strand.
CTGAAAAGCAAAGGAAACTTCAACTACCTAGATACTCTAAATGTATGAGGAGGAAACTATTAAATAACTGGACAGTAGGAGTCTTTGACAATTTATGTTTTACCTCTAGCTTTATACTATTTTGTAACAATAAGACTATTTTATATAAAGATTTGTATCAAGTAAGAACATGACCCAGTACAAATTTCTCCTAGAATTAAACACTTCAAGTGCATCTTCTTCAGTGTCAGGAAAGTAAAAGCTGCCAGCACACCAGGTCTTATCTACCTAGAAGATACAAAACATATGTACCGATTTATGATGCCCTGTGTTTAGATTGTATGATTACAAAGCATCATTGCATTATACTATTTTTATTCAGTAAATGAAGAAAAATAAATATAGGCTGATTTGACATATGTATGATCCATATTATTTATTGCTCAAAATAGATTAATAATTGTTATTAATCACATATGTTGGCAATATGCTGTAGGAAGTATTAGAACTATGGTATATAATAAAAGTAGATGTATTAAATGAAGAAACATTTTTGAATGAATATAAATCCTAGTGAAGTAGAATGAGCTCAGAAAGGGGCCTACATTTGAGTGTAGAGTCATAGACTTGTTTTCTGCCTCAATATGTACCTTCATCTAATCTTTCAATAGCTTATTTTCCTTTTTTTTTTAAACATTGGAGTTTGGTCTGATTATTTCTAGAGCACTTTATGTGTTAATACTTCTTATGATTATAACTACACAAATGAGAAATCCCATCCTAGAATACTATTACTTAGGCAAATTCTAAGATAATATTTTTATATGCTTTATTGAATGCTAGATGTGTATAAGAGACAGGTCCGGAAGATCCCTTGGAAAAGGAAATGGCAATCCACTCCATTATTCTTGCCTGGAGAATCCCATGGACAGAGGAGCCCCACTGTCGTCCATGGGGTTACAAAGAGTCGGACACAACAGAGCAGGTAAGCATGAGCCCGAGGTTCACTTTACTTTGCTGTTACTTTTTTTCAAACCCAACAAGTTCAAGAGTTTTGAGCAAAATAAGTTGTTTTGAAGGTAGCTTATTGTTAGCCTCATAAAAACAAAGCATTACAATAACTTCTATGAAGAATATAAACCATTTTTCGAGCCTTCTATCATGTCTTGGTGTCTGCAAGCTAGTGATTTTACGACACTTTGCTTTTTCAGTAGAATATTACCTTTCAGCTTAGAAATGAATGGTAAGCCTCAGAAGTTTTAGCTCCATGAAAATAAATAAGAATCATGCCTAAAATACGAACCTAGAATAGTTACCACTTACAAAAATAGCAGCTGAACTACTGCCATAAAACAAGACTAGAAGGGTTCCGAAAGACAGTCAATTCATACAGCTGCACTTAGGGACATAGTTTAAATTCCACAGCCTCCAAGCATATTTTTGCATAGAAACTTGACTGAAGTTTCTCCTTCTCTCTGCACCCATCTCATGTTCCTACCTCCGCCATAAAACCATGCCTCCATCATAAATTCAAGGGCTCTCCTTCTGTCACAGCCCCCTAATCACCACCAGAAAATATCCAGGCAGAGTAAAACCTTGAGCAAAGAGTTTCGTGAATGGGATGGAAAAGGAAAACTTGGATATTTACTGATGACTCTCTCCTTCCAATTTCCTACGTGCCTTTGCCGGAGCTGTTAACAACCAAATTAGTTAACATTTAGGCCCTTGGAACTTGTGAAGTAATCGTTTCTCTAAAGAGCACAGTCGGGGGTACTTCTTAGTTTTATTTGTTTTCCTTTACATTCACTATCTCTTTTTTTTTTCCATCCTTAATTCATGCTCCTATGGTTTCCCCCTCTGTGCCACAGCTATATATTGCTTTGAAAAATCAATAAATCCTTTGCACATAATAATGCTTACCTACACTACCTCACAGGGGTGCTGTGATGAGTAATTAATTAATGTGTGTAAAGAGCTGGGGGATCATGTGAAGCAGGACACCCTAGAAGTGTGAAGAATTATTATTAATAAGTGTTATTACCCAAATGCCTCTAGATGTCAGCAAAACATCTTTTTAAAAATATAATTGGCAGCCAGCTTTGAATAGCCCAAGTTCATTCTTTCTCCAGTGTTAGGCAGACACAGGGAGTGTGGCAGCCATGCCCATGGAGCCTTTTCTTTTGGCTGAAGAAGGTTCATTTAATCTGAGACTATGAACTTCACGTAGTAGTAAGCATTGGAACAAAGCAGCGCTTGATTGCCTGGAGGTCTGAATGCATGGCAGGCTGGGTCATTCTCTGGATAATCAGGATGAAAGATCAGTTTTTTCTACAAAGAGAGCACTTCGTTTCCTCATTATTGAAGCAATGAGTGTTGGTTACAAACAGCTAGGGAGAGGATATAGATCCTTTACGAACATATTTAAGTGTATGTATATTTTCTCTCTGCGTGTTCAAATATATGCATGAGAAGTTTGTTATAGAGAAACAAGCACAGGCAATTCTACTCAACACATCACTGGCTGCTAGGTTTAGCAGCTCAGTCGCGTCCAGCTCTTTGCAATTCCATGGACAGCAGTACACCAGGCTTCCCTGTCCTTCACCATCTCCCAGAGCTTGCTCAAACTCATGTCTGTTGAGTTAGTGATGCCATCCAACCATCTCCTATTGTCCCCTTTTCCGCCTGCCTTCAGTCTTTCCAAGAATCAAATCACTGGCTGCTATATAGGTTTTATTTTCCAGCAGAAAGGTGAAAATGGAAATTATGGGAGTTTTCCACAAAATGCAGATGCTGGAGACACCTCAGACTGATGTTTAACAGAGCACTGAGTGCCTAAATGACCTATTGTTGGTGCTTATCTCAGTAACCAATGGCTCACATCTCTTTTTTCTTCTCGTGCATCATTTGGTCCAGGGAGATAGAACTGTAAGTTGTGGTACAGGAAGGGAATGTGGTATGGCCAGGGACCACAGTAGGAGACATCTCAGGTGTGTGAGTGCTAGCTGGTGAACTGGGAGGGGAAACAATAAGCTCAATTTAGAGAGAAAGAGCATTTCATTCAACTTATTTTAATTCAACTCAACATCCCTTGATTTTGTGATGGGATGCTAATTTAAGGCAATTCGGCTTAGCAAATGTTTCTCAGAGAGGTTAACATTTTATGTCAGAAGTCTTCATGGTAAAAAAATAATAACAACTCCTACATATCTTTAAGTCAAGTAGAGTAAATTTCAAATTACTTTTCTCCGTTATCCAACATCACACAGACTTTATTTCTCAAGGGAGCTTCACAAAGAAGAGCATGAACTGTTTATTTGTTGCTGTTGTTGTTGTTGTTGTTTAGGTGATTAGGGGAGTCCTTTAAAGAGTCTGGGTTTCCCA
>SJYC01089038.1:0-20494 GCA_006408675.1 Madoqua kirkii
GCTGCGCTTTGCTGGAGCAGCTATGAAGAGATACCCCACGCCTAAGGTAAGAGAAACCCAAGTAGGATGGTAGGTGTTGCAAGAGGGCATCAGAGGGCAGACACACTGAAACCATACTCACAGAAAACTAGGCAATCTAGTCATACTAGGACCACAGCATTGTCTAACTCAGTGAAACCAAGCCATGCCTGTGGGGAAACCCAAGATGGGCGGGTCATGGTGGAGAGGTCTGACAGAATGTGGCCCCCTGGAGAAGGGAATGGCAAACCACTTCAGTATTCTTGCCTTGAGAACCCCATGAACAGTATAAAAAGGCAAAATGATAGGATACCAAAAGAGGAACTTCCCAGGTCAGTAGGTGCCCAATATGCTACTAGAGATCAGTGGAGAAATAACTCCAGAAAAAACGAAGAGATGGAGCCAAAGCAAAAACAGTACCCAGCTGTGGCTGTGACTGGTGATAGAAGCAAGATCCGATGCTGTAAAGAGCAATATTGCATAGGAACCTGGAATGTCAGGTCCATGAATCAAGGCAAATTGGAAGTGGTCAAACAGGAGATGGCAAGGGTGAACGTTGACATTCTAGGAATCACCAAACTAAAATGGACTGGAATGGGTGAATCTAACTCAGATGAATGGTGTTAGGATATTGACTATTTGGAAGAAAATAAAGTTTGAAAACTAATCATCATATATATAAATGAAATCTAGACGGACTGAAAATTCAAATATTGTAATATTTAGAAGGGCTTCTCTGGTGGCTTAAACAGTAAAGAATCTGCCTGCAGTGTGGGAAAGATTGAGGGTAGGAGGAGAAGGGGGCCACAGAGGATGAGATGGTTGCATGGCATCACTGACTCAATGGACATGTGTTTGATCAGACTCCAGGAGATAGTGAAGGACAGAGAAGCCTGGTGTGCAGCCATTCATGAGGTTGCAAAGACTTGGACACAACTGAGCAACTGAACAATAATAAATAATTTGGAAGAAATACAGAAATATTTTAATAATATTGAGGTAGAAGAATGTTTTCAAAGTAATGCACCAAGCCCAGAAGGCCTATAGATATACCATGATAGACTTGAATTTAGAAGATATTACAAATTTTGTATGGTGAAAGATGCCATAAATGACAAGCAATGAAAGATTGGAAAACAATATAAAAAACTTCGACAAAGCAATACAGATGTGAACAACTGAAAAGTGGGCAAATAATACAAGCAATCCATAGAAAATAAGTAGAAATAGCCAATAAACATAAAATAATGTTCAGGTTCATTGACAAAGAAGGAGCCCAGCAAGCCTCACTAGCTGAATGGAGATGATACATTCAAGAGCACAGCTGTACTGGTTGGGGCAGCATTTTGTCTTTACATCAGAAAGAGGCAACCACACCTTTGGGGGAAGTATGATCTCCAATTCTAATGCTTTCATGAAGCAACACTGCTGGCCCAAAGGGGTCTTTGACTTACAGTTGTTCTAAATTTCTTGGCCTGATTTACTGATAGCTCAACTAAATTTCACTTTCATGCATTGGAGAAGGAAATGGCAACCCACTCCAGTGTTCTTGCCTGGAGAATCCCAGGGACGGGGGAGCCTGGTAGGCTGCCATCTATGGGGTTGCACAGAGTCAGACACGACTGAAGCAACTTAGCAGCAGCAACAGCAGCAGCAGCAACCAAATTAAAACTAATGGTATTCACTGGTCACTGGGTCATTACTGCTATTCAGCCTTAATGCCAGCTATTTGTAAACAAAGATGGATGTGGTCACTCAGTATACAGAACTCAAGGCAGTCTTAGTAACCTTCATCAATACTACCCTTGATAAATCTTTTCAAATTTTTACTAACACTTGGGTTGCTGCCAATATCCCAGGTATCTGATTTACCACTTGGAAAAGCTCAGATTGGTAGACTAAATGCATCCCTTCTTTTTGAATCATTAACTATGGAAATAAATCTCAGCTAGCAATCAGAGTTACTCATGTAGATGCCAATGGTAAGGGCCCAGTCACTAATGAGACCAACTGGAATCAAGCTGTTGATCAAGCCTGTTCAGATGACAACCATACGACCTAAATTTATCATTGTCCTGGACATGGCAATATCTCCACTTTAATTGACTGGACCTAAAAGAAGTATATGTTTCTGATGTAGAAGTCATTACTTTATGCCAAACGTGTGACTCTTGCCAAAAGTTGATCCGTCTGACTCGCAAGTGGAATGACACATTGCAGGAGTCAGTGCACCTACCTCTTGGCAAACTGACCACATGGAATCTTTCATTTCTCTCTTGAAGCTCTCTGTGGCGCTTCATGACTGTCGCCACTTTCTGGTCATGATGCTGCCGTTCCAGTCTTTTGAGCAAATCTTGACCATTGAGCTGTGACTGTTAAATCTAAATTGTGCCAGGCTCTAAGGCAATGGCACCCCACTCCAGTTCTCTTGCTTGGAAAATCCCATAGACAGAGGAGCCTGGTGGGCTGCAGTCTATGCGGTCACTAAGAGTTGAACACGACTGAATGACTTGACTTTCACTTTTCACTTTCATGCATTGGAGAAGGAAATGGCAACCCACTTCAGTGTTCTTGCCTGGAGAATCCCAGGGATGGGGAAGACTGGTGGGTTGCCATCTATGGGGTTGCACAGAGTCGGACACAACTGAAGTGACTTAGCAGTAGCTACTTTCCAAACCACCTACAGTCTGACAATAATTTACTTTTTGTACTAAATGCCACCAAAAAAATAGACTGATAATCATGTTATTTGATGTACACTCACAGTCCTTATCATCTTCACGCTGCTGGCATCACTGAGAGGTAGAAGCATTTAAAAAAAATCATCTGAAAATTATTTCTGACTTTATCAACTTTATCTCTTCCTGGCAAGACACTCTAATCACTGAATGTGACCATCTCAGAATGGCTTGATCTCTTAGCTTCCTCATGAGTAATGATCAGAGGAATGGGGAGGGGAAACATATAAGACTATTTTGAAAATTCAAGATGTTTCCTTGACCATTCCTGGAGATGATGTGTGCCTTTCTCCTACAAGTAACCTCAGGTAGGCCTGATGGGTACATCCTCTAGATGGCATCTTGGTTAAGAGGGAAACTAGGAGACTAAAACATTCAGCCACCTGGATTCTAGCAGTTCCCTGCAACATGTCCTATGCACACATCCTTCAGGACACTGTAGAATTCTGAACATGGGGGCAAGAAAATGAAGCACTTGCTGATGTTGACTTGCTATTTGCTACAGTGTAACCAAGCCCTTTATCTCTGACCTTGGAGTCTCAAATCTTCTATCTGCATCCATGAAAAAGTAATAGATTAATAGAATAGTTTATAAAAAAGGTAAAATCAAATTCTACATTGGTACACATATGAAATCCGATGCTCACTAAAAGGTGTAAACCCCTGAATTTGGTTGTAAAGCAAGAGATTAAATATCCCCTGAAAAACACAAACCATATCTGGTTTTTTTGATCACTCTAAGACATCTGGTTTGTTTTAAAAATCTGTGCTGCTTACATGTCAAGTAACTGAATTATGCCAGAAAGTCATTATTAAAAAAAAATGCCTGCATTTTAATGTAGAATTTCAGGTACACACATATTTTTGATTCATTCAATTTAAAATAAATGCATAAAACAAAGTGAAACTGTTAGTCACTGAGTCCTGTCGGACTCTTTGCAACTCCAGGACTGTAGCCTGCCAGGTTCCTCTGTCCATGGAATTCTCCAGGCAAAACTACTGGAGTGGGTTGCCATTTCCTCCTCTGGGGGATCTTCCTGACCCAGAGATCAAACCCAGGTCTCCTGCATTGCAGGCAGATTCTTTACTGTCTGAGTCACCAGGGAAGCCTCAAAATATATGCATATCCAAGAGAAATACCTTCCTGTTCTATAAGCAATTATAACTACGTTCAGTTTTCATTTTAAGGAAGTAGTTAAATTATATTTAATGATGATATTTTGTAGGATGCAAGAAAATTTTTCAACATTAATTTAAAAATAGCTCTTAGCTATCACATCTTTAGTTTTTGTTATTATATAACCATTTTAATATACAGTGAGCTTTACTGAAAGATTTCTAGTTAAATTAAAAGAACTCAGGACATGAAATTTCATAGCAAACTGTCAATTCAAGGACCACTGTTTGAATTTCTTATATTCTTTTTATTTTTAACTATCTTTTCTTTTTCCTAGCTAGGTCTGTATAAATCCAGTGAGACTCAAAAAAGTCAACTCACTATTTATCTCCAAAAGGGAAATATTTTTTTCTAATATTGCAATGAATGCCATCTCTGCAGATGTCGTTTCATCGTATCTGCAAAGAGAGACAAAAAGATCATACTAAAAATTGTAGGTCTTGTGTGTGTGATGAGAAGGTAGCATCTGAGAATGTTCAATGGTGCTGACAATAGTAATTAATTTCAGCATGCATCTACCTAGTCGAATAAAGAGGTTACTTGAAAGTGTGTGTATGCATGTGATGCATCTAAGACTCCCGTGTTAAAAATATGAGTCCGAGTAAAGCAATGAACTCCCTTTGCTTCTGTAATCCTCAACCACAACTAACATTTTCTCAATTGAAGGTCTCTATTTTTTTAGGCTACTATATTCACTACAGTGTTAAATCCAGAGTTTTGCACACATAACACTTACATTTCACCTTCCAAATTAATTCAAAACTAATGAAAATATAATCAGTTACATTAGCTAGACTGTACTGTATATATTTTATGAGAACTCTTTATACTTCTAGTACTACTCTGGTTTAAGTGATGGGGAATATCTTATTTCATGGGCTATTCCATGAATAATTTTCACAATATGCTACTTTATCTGATGTTATGGCAATTCACTTTTTTCCCCTGTGAAATCTAGTATCAGGAAATTGCACTAAGACAGGGAGACAGTCTAGTGTAATAAATAGTTATCCAAATGCTTGTGTTCCACCTGTACTTCTCCCAGGGCTCCTATTTGATCACCAGTTGTAAGATACTTACTGTAAATTTCAGGATTTTTTTTTTTTTAAGTCATAACGTGTGAGTACCAGGAAGTTCAGATCTCATGGGTCAACTTCATATCCTCCCATAGTAAATGGAATTCTGCATTGAGTCTCTTACATAAAAGAAAGGTCAATTTCATTGTAAATATCATGTGTCATTAAAATAAGGCTTTGCTTAGCTACTGGCAGATGTGGTTATTCATTTATGAGCTTCCCTAAACTAGTTTTTTGAGTCTTAAAATTGAGTTCTCTTTAGCATGAATTGTGATCCAGGAATAACAAATCTGAGTGATTCTTGTACTGAGATCAAGAGTCAGAGCTCTGAAGAACAAATTCAGCACGTTACCTAGGACCTGTGTGACCTTCAGTAAATTGCTCAATATCTCTGATCTTGACTTTGCTCATTTACTGAATGAGGATTGAAGGTCATTGTGAGAATTACAGGAGATAAGTATATAAATTACTTGACAAATAGTAAGCACTAGCTAAATAACTGCTATTATTATGTGTTATTTCCACTTTAGTTTCTTCTATTCACTCCAACCAACACACTCTTCTTCCATTTCTACCTAAAGAAATCTTCTCTTTTATAAGGTGTATCTCAAATTCAGCTTTTCTTTCAAAATTTTTCAAAATATCCTAAAGTGGAAGTGATTTTTCTACTCCCGCCTCAAGCTCCTCAATACTTCTTGCAGGTAAAAGTAAAATGAAAAGGAATCATTATCTTGTTTAAAGTTTTATGTCACATTGTTATTTTCTTATATACTTAACTATTAAAACTATTAGATCTGCATATTAGCCATAGGAGTACTGAGAGCAGTACATAACACTTATTAATAGAAAAGAAGTGCATGTAGATTTGTCTAGTAAATATGTGTTAAGACAATGGATATGGGAATGAGTCTATGAAATCTGGGTCTCTGTTCCAATAGTATTAAAATGATTTTTCCTTCAATTATGAATTATATCTTTGTGTTTCCCATACACAGAATTTTAATATAGAACATATGTGGTACATTTAGGTGAACATAGGGGTAAGGCTAAAAATATTTATGAATAAAAAGGAATTAAAGCAAAGAGGATCTTGTATTGTTACAATAAAACTAGTGTTTAATCTTCCAAAAATACTGAAACTTCTAAAAGTTTATGAAGACAATATGGAGAGGAAGCGTTTTCTTAAACATGAGTGATTTTTTATGCTTACTTTATTCAAGTGGCAAAAACTGGACCCAATGTTGGCAGTTCTCCCATAGTACAGATTATTTTAGACAGCTTTTATTTATTTATTTATTTTTGCCAAAAAAGGGGAAAATTATATAAAACTATTTTAGCTATGTGCCAATTGGTAGTATTTTTCAATGATTTTTAAGGCAAATTTGCAACTTGAATAATTACCTTATGAATTTTATCCTAATATTTGGACTGTATAGACATCTGTTCTTCTGAACTCACTACCTGCTTCACTCAAATAAATGATTGAAGTAACTGCCTCATTTCCTTGAGATAAATCCAAATTTTATGCAATAGTTAAATTTCTAAGCAGTCAAACTTAGGTTCAGTTAGTTCAGTTCAGTCGCTCAGTAGTGTCTGACTGTTTGCAACCCCATGAATAACAGCACGCCCAGGCCTCCCTGTCCATCACCAACTCCCAGAGTTCACTCAGATTCACGTCCATCGAGTCAGTGATGCCATCCAGCCATCTCATCCTCTATAGTCCCCTTCTCCTCAGACTTAGGTTTGGGGCTTCCCTGATGGCTCAGGTGGTAAAAAAGTTTGCCTGCCATGCAGGAAACCTGGGTTCGTTTCCTGAGTCAGGAAAATTCCCTGGAGAAGGAAATGGCAACCCCTTCCAGTATTCTTGCCTGGAGAATCCCATGGACAGAGGAGCCTGGTGGGCTACAGACCATGGGGTCACAAAAAGTCGGACATGACTAAGACTTAATCCTTAATCCTTCAATTTAGGTTAACTTTAATTAAGAAAATACTTAAAAGGGCTCATATGCACAAAATTTTTTAAAAAGTATCATTTCATATGACAGGGTCTAAAATTGGAATGACTTTATCATTTCACATAGCACCACCATAATAGATATGTTTGAAAACAAAATTCAGCCCAAGTAAATCTGAAGATTCAATTGACTTTAATAGGCGATTCAGGAATCAGGCAGCAGTCCTTCTAACAACTAGAGGGGTGTTCTGAGAGGTTGTACAAAACGGAAAGTTTTTACAGAAAGAAGGGTAGGGCAAGTGAGCTGTTAGCAAAAGAAAAGAAATAATTATTCTTAGGCCAGAAAATCTTTTTATTATGCAGATTGGCTCTTCTTTCTCTGAGGGGGACAGAAAGGGTTCATGAGACAGATTACCTCACAGATATTCACTGGAAAATTACTAACTGGTTGATTAAGATTACATCTAGTAGAAAGGAAGCCGAACTGGAAAAGAGGAATTAAAACTGCCAGTGTCTGTAGATGATATGATATTAATACTATGCACAGAAAATCTTAAAGATGCCACCAGAAAACTACCAGAGCTCATCAATGAGTTTAGTAAAGTTACAGGATACAAAATTAATATACAGAAATCTGCTCCATTTCTGTCTACTAACCACAACTCTCAAAAACAAAAGTTAAGAAACAGTCCCATTTACTGTAAGAGGGAAGAACAAAATGACTCCATAGTGAATGTTTCTTTTACATTAACTTTTGCATTTTATTGCTTTTGGTACAATTACTAAAGGGATGTTGCCTATAGCTTAAAGTATACATAATGACCCAACTCCAGGAACCTTGCCTCCCATCCCTGAGCATAAGCTAAAATACTTTTGTTTAGCTCACAGGAACTATCCTGACCAGGCCCACCTAGGAATGGCTACACAAAGAAATTAACACCCCCTCCAGAGTCTGCCTGAAACTAGGAGATCCAGGTTTGATCCCTGGGTTGGGAAGATCCCCTGGAGGAGGCAATGGCAACCCACTCCAGTATTCTTGCCTAGAGAATCTCATGGACAGAGGTGCCTGGCAGGCCACAGTCCATGGGGTCACAAAGAGTCGGACACGACTAAAGTGACTGACCGTGCCTCATTGGCTCTAGCCAAACTGGCAAAATACTCTAGCCTCATGGGTTTAATTTATCCTTGTGTGTATTTAAAGAATATTACCTTTTCACAGACATTTTTTCCAAGCACATCTTTCAAAAACTGTGTTGAATTATTTCTATTTCCAAGGGAACTTCTGGGAGAATTTCATCTTAACAGTTATTACATCAGTGTTTTTTCAAAGACCCAAGACCATGAGAATGGTATGGCTTCTGGAATTAAGCAATGCTGCCCTCTAGAGGACTCTAAGGTGAGGCTGACTCGAAACTGTTAACGAATGTGCTGGGATATAAAAATACGCTCTCTATATTTTTAAATTACTTTGGCCCTTTAAAAAAGTAGTTTTTGGGGAAAAAAAAAACCCAAAACTGACCATGGTCTTAGCATTGACTTCCATGGTGTGTAGCTCTACGGATGGACATTTGTGTCCAAAGGAATCCAAACTTGGGTGAAAAGCAACTGACCTTTAAGACATGAGTGGCCACTCTAATATCCTCCTGTAACACCTAGAAGAGGACATGGTAACACACTCCAGTACTTTGCCTGGAGACTCCCCATGGACTGGAAAATCTGGAAAAGATGTTCACTTCCTTTATTTCACATAAAGTAAAAATAGAAGTGGACCAGGTGCTGAGTGGACCAACATTTTCTGCTACACTGATTTCATATGAACTAACTACTTCCTACTCTGACCTCATCTCATAACCTTTACCTCCGATGACTACTCTGCTCCAGCCTTGCTGTCTATTTTGATTTTCTGCCTCAGGATAACTTAACAAAACTCAGGATATTTGTATTTTCTGTTCTAATTCAAATGCACTTATCTTAGGGCTTTGCATGGTAGACTTCTATGCCATGTTTCAAAGAAGTCTTCCCAAACATTCTAGATAAAATAATCCCCACTACCCCTTAACCCAGAAATTTCTCTTTGATTCCAAATATCCTTTTTTATTTTACTCTTAACATGAGCTCATATTAGTTTACATGCTTAGTTTCTGAATATAGCAATATATTTAACCCATGAAGGAAGAGAGTCTGTATATTTCTATAACCAAGGGCCAGGACACAATGGACTGTTTTAGTCTAGTACTGTCCAATAAGATTTTCTACAGTGATGGAAATGTTCTTTATTTCCACGGTTCAGTAGAACAGCCACTCAACATATGTGACTACTGAGTCCTGATGCGGTTAGTGAGGTTGAGGAGCTACATTTCAATTGTATTCTATTTGATTAATTTAAATGTAAATAGTCACATGCACTTAGCAGCTACAGTATTGGACAATGTAGTATTGGCCTTTGAAACAATTTGTTTAATGGATTACTTAATAATTAGCAAAAATATTGTGCATATATTCTGCATACATCTTCACCTGTTATCAGTATTCTTTCACAACTGTATTTTCTTACATATAACTTGTCAATCTTTAACTTGACTTCAGAAAAAATAAGAATTTCCTAAGAAGTTGACTCTCCTAAATCAGTTTTTTTCTTTCATGTCTGCCTACCCTCCAATTTATTCAATGAAGCAAATTTCAAAATATCAGTGGGGCTAACCATAATCCTAAAAGATAATGCTGTGAAAGTGCTGCACTCAATATGTTAGCAAATTTGGAAAACTCAGCAGTGGCCACAGGGCTGGAAAAGGTCAATTTTCGTTCCAATCCCAAAGAAAGGTAATGCCAAAGAATGCTCAAACTACCGCACAATTGCACTCATCTCACACACTACTAAAGTGATGCTCAAATTTCCCCAAGCCAGGCTTCAGCAATATGTGAACCATGAATTTCCAAATGTTCAAGCTGGTTTTAGGAAAGGCAGAGGAACCAGAGATCAAATTGCCAACATCCATGGGATCATGGAAAAAGCAAGAGAGTTTCAGAAAAACATCTATTTCTGCTTTATTGAATATGCCAAAGCCCTTGACTGTGAATCACCACAAAATGTAGACAATTCTGAAAGAGATGGGAATACCAGACCACCTGACCTGCCTCTTGAGAAATCTGTATGCAGGTCAGGAACAGTTAGAACTGGACATGGAACAACAGACTGGTTCCAAATAGGAAAAGGAGTACGTCAAGGCTGTATATTGTCACCCTGCTTATTTAACTTATATGCAGAGTACTTCATGAGAAATGCTGGGCTGTAGGAAGCACAAGCTGGAATCAAGATTGCCACGAGAAATATCAATAACCTCAGATATGCAGATGACACCACCCTTATGGCAGAAAGTGAAGAAGAATTAAGAGCCTCTTGATAAAAGTGAAAGAGGAGAGTGAAAAAGTTGGCTTAAAGCTCAACATTCAGAAAATGAAGATCATGGCATCTGGTCTCATCACTTCATGGCAAATAGATGGGGAAACAGTGGAAACAGTGTCAGACTTTATTGTGGGGGCCTCCAAAATCACTGCAGATGGTGACTGCTGCCATGAAATTAAAAGACACTTACTCCTTGGAAGGAAAGTTCTGACTAACCTAGACAGCATCCTTCCCTGGTGGCTCAGACGGTAAAGTGTCTGCCTGCAATGCGGGAGACCCGGGTTCGATTGCTGGGTTGGGAAGATCCCCTGGAGAAGGAAATGGGAATCCACTCCAGCACTGTTGCCTGGAAAATCCCATGGAGGGAGGAGCCTGACAGGCTACAGTCCCTGGGGCTGCAAAGATTCGGACACGACTGAGCGACCTATGGTACGGTATGGTACGGTAGACAGCATATTAAAAAGCAGAGACATTACTTTGTTAACAAAGGTCCGTCTAGTCAAGGATATGGTTTTTCCAGTAGTTATGTATGGATGTGAGAGTTGGACTATAAAGAAAGCTGAGCACGAAAAAAATGATGCTTCTGTAATATGGTGTTGGAGAAGACTCTTGAGCATCCTTTGGACAGCAAGGAAATCCAGCCAGTCCATCCTAAAGATCAGTCCTGGGTGTTTATTGGAAGGACTAATGTTGAAGACGAAACTGCAATACTTTGGCCACCTGATTCAAAGAGCTGACACCTTAGAAAAGACGCTGATGCTGGGAAAGATTGAGGGCAGAAGAAGAAGGGGACGACGAGGATGAGATGGTTGGATGGTATCACTGACTCAATGGACATGGGTTTGGGCAGGTTCCAGGAGTTGGGGATAGATAGGGAGGCCTGACATGCTGCGGTTCATGGGGTCGCAAAGAGTTGAACATGACTAAGTGATTGAACTGAACTGAACCATAATTTTTATCCTGGGGAATACAAACAGGGCAAACATTTTAATTATCCTTTTTGCTTCAAGTGCTATCACATGGATGAACACTAAGGATTGACTGTGGAAAAAATCGTTTCAGAATAAAAAAGGATAGAAACATTAGATAGTATGTAAGTAGTCTGCATTCTTTATTTTTTGTGTGTGATTTCATTAAAACTTTAATTCTTTGATCTATGATCCTAATCTCTGGTTTATGTTTCCTTTAAAAAAAAAAAAACAAGGCTTTTCACAGGTATTCTCATGTCAGGTCAGTATCTGTAAAAGCTTTTCAAATTTTTCCTATAGTAAGACAGTTTGAGTGAACCCCAGTATAACTTGAGGCTGCATTTAGAAAGGACAAATATGAACTTTATACCAGAGGAGAAGAGGTTTGAAAATCCTCTCTAGAGACAAGTAGAGGTTTCATAATGCATCCTAACTTGCTTTCTCTGGGTTGAAGTCCCAGAAAGGGATGGTATGTTAGAATGAGGAAATAATATCCTTATCCCTATGTGGAATTCCCAGAAGAACTCAACTTGTAAAGTGAGTTCTCTCTCTTTACCAAAAGCGTAGCTCAGCAAAGGTGAACAAAAAACGAGGCTTTATATCCTGTGACATAAAGAATTATATTGAAGAAAGGCTTTAGGATGATTTATGTTTCAAGAAATCTAAATGCTTACTTCACTGCTTTTTAAAAGACCAATTAATTTATGGAGTGTGTCAAGGAAGTTATATTAGTAAGATTTACTAAAATATATTGTCAAAAGCACATAACTTTCATTCCTGGTTAGATACAGATGGATGTGAAATATTTTAATTGCCTGGTAACAGGAAGAAATATAAGTCAAAATAAAAATTATACTGTTCTGTGAGGATAGTGAAAAGTGGTGAATACAAAGAAACCCTGATAAACTAAATTCTCAAAGAGAAGCAAGCTTTTATAGAAGCAAAAATTGTTCATAAGCAGCTTTTAGACATGAGGTAGATGCCTGATCTGTATAGATAATAAATAGCATATATAGAGACATTTTAGGAACAAATCTTAGGTAACTGGGTGGACAAATGAAATAAACTGAAGTCTAAAAAAAATCTCTAAATATGTAAACAAATTGCTCAAAAACTGATAGCAGCTATTATTAACTAGGACCACACTTGCCTTCTCACCATAAATAGTTAGAAAATGAAAGAAAAATGCAAGTATTATTTTCAGACACTGAATTGTTTAAAGTGAATCCATAAAGAGGATAAATGAAATAAGTCCTGCAATTGAAAGTTTCCTGCCTGGTGGAACTTTTCAGGTGATGATAGAGGGAAGAAGATCCCTATAGAACATAGAAATCCTCCTTAGTTGAGAAAACAAAGCTGGAAATGAGGGAGTTAGAAGCAACTGGGATTGTGGGGCAGAGTACCAGAGAGGAGATAGCAGTGAAAAAGATTTCATAAATCTGCATAGAACTTTCCTATAGCCTGTTGCTAAAACATAAGCTGAATATGTAGAGTGAAACACAAGGCAGGGAATTATAAGAGTAATCCTCAAAGCTAACACAGGCCTGAGAATGTTTGAATTCTGGACATCGAAGTCAAGAAATCTGTTAAATGGTCAGGACATTCAGGAGACACTCTAGAAGGATAATGTCTTCAGGGTAGAGCTAAGCCAGACATAGAATAAATGCTACCTTATTGTTGTCCTAACAGTGCTTGGCAATACACTTTGAAGAGCTTCAATCTGATCTCCAAATAATTTAACTGCTTTCCAAAAAAAAAAAAAAAAACACAAAAACCACTGCAATAGTCTTAAAGAAACCAAAATTCACACTCAAAAATATCCAGCATCCAATCCAAAATTAATAGATATGTGCAAAGCAGAAAAAAACTAACATATTAACCAGGAGAAAGATCAGTGTGTAGAAACAGGTACAGAACTGCCAGTTGATGGGGTTAATACACAGACTTTCACACCTTTTACAACTATGCTCAAGGATATAAAGTGAGACATAAAAATATGAGAGAAGAAATGGAATATACGAATGTCTAAAGGTGAAAAGCATAATTTGTATTTAAAAAACATTAAATGGAATAAACAGCAGGTTACATAATACAGGAGAAAATCACCAGTGATGATGCATGCATGCATGCGTGCTTAATCGCTCAGCCATGCCCGACTTTTTGTGACCACATGGACTGTAGCCTGCCAGGCTCCTCTTTCCATGGGATTTCCCAGGCAAAAGTACTGGAGTGGATTGCCATTCCCTTCGCCAGAGGATCTTCCCAACCCAGGGATCAAACTTGGGTCTCATGCATTATAGATGGATTCTTTAAGACATTATAAAAAACAAAGCACAGTTCTGTATATTCTAAAGAAATATACAATTCCAGGGGACATATTGGACTAAGCCAAACATTTTAATTCCATTGTAAATAAATTAGCAAAAAGAGAAAAATCAAAAGTAAAATTTGGAACAATAATGGTTGAAAAGCTTCCAAATTTCATGAAAACTAAACCCACACATCCAGACAGAGGAATAAACCAAAGCTGTACAAATACAAAGAAAACCACACAGGGCATATTTTAATTAAGTTACCAAAAATCATTGAACAGAACATTTTTAAAGCATCTGAGGAATAATACATGTTACATTATAGGTGAGCAAAGAAAAGACTGATAGCTGTCTGCTGCTACATTATACAAGAGAGAAGACAAAAAAGCAACATTTTTCAAAACCAAAGTCTATATACCTCAGAATTCTTTTCTCAGAAAAAATAATATTCAGCTAAAAATATTTAACTAGTTTTAAAGGCTAAATATGGTTTAGTATGAGAATTTGCAGCCAGTTAAAAGTTTCTCTCAGTGGACTTCATCAAATTCTCACAAAAAGAAGATGGAAGGCCAGAGCGTAGAACGGGGAACCCACTCTCAAGTGTAGGCCCAAAGAGGAAAGTAGAAAAGGAACAAAGTTCTACTACACAATAGTTGTAAGGGAAGCAAATTCTGTTACCCACAGGGATCCACTGAAAGCCCATTATGGCTGGGGCAAGTTAAAAGAAAAGTTTTCTTTACTCCTGGACTTCAAATAGAGATCATCCTAGGCTTAGACCTTTAAAAGTATCCTACTACTGCTATAAGAGACAAAATTGTTGAATGAGTCCCATTCCCAATACCTAGAGATACGCAGTGTAATTAAAATAGAATAATTATGGCAACAAATAATACATACCACTTCCCACCAGAAAAATATGCATTAATTAAAAAGCAATAGTGGTTTTACCACTGGAGAATGAACAAGAGTATGAAGAAAATCCTTCTCTGAGGCGCAGGTTTAGAGGAAACACCTAAAGCTGAAGGTAATGTTAGAGGACTCTGAAGTTTGTAGTTCACTCTGGATAATAATATAACAAACTTCAAACAAAAGCGAACAATAAAACCCAAGCCTAGCTAAACTCCTAACTAGATTAACTCAATTTAGTATTCTTAAGGCATAACAGAAAAACAGACATGCCAATTTCTGGCAAAAATATTTCTCTCAGTCTCTTATTTTCTAAAAATTATAAAACACAAAATAAGAGACAGGTGACTATCAAGAGACAAAATCCTCCCCTAAGGGTTTAAGGGTCAAAATCATTAACAGAATCAAGTTCAGACAAGGAATTTAAAAAGACCAAAATGAATAAGTTAAAGATTCTAGTGGAAAAGGTGAATAGTATTCTTAAACAGATGGCAGATTTTAGCAGAGATACAAATGAAATAAAAATTCTAGAAAAATATGTTGACATAGTTGAAGAAAGCCTTTGATAGGCTTAGCAGTAGACATGACACAACTAAGAAATGGGTAAGCGGGCTTGACATGTGATCAATAGGAATTACTCACACTATAACATGAAAGACTACATTAACAGAAAAAAATAGAACTGAACATTTTGTGGGATATTATAAAACAATATAATGTGTGTAATTGGAATTCTTGAAAATAAGTGAGAGAAAATGGAGAAGTACTATTTGAATAGATAGTGGCTATTTTCCAAAAATATTAAAAATTTTAAATCTAAAAAACTTAGTCCTAAGAAATACAAATATTAAAAATAAACAAGAAATCCCTACATAAACACATTATACTCAAACTGCTGACAATCAGAGGTAAAAAGTAAATTTTGAATGCGGCCAGAAAAAGACAATTTTCATCCAAAAGGACAATTATTAATATAAGATATACAGAAGACTTATCAGAAATCATGTGAGTCAAAGGGCAATGTTGTAGCATCTTGAAAATGTTGAAAGAAAAACAGTGAACCAAGAATTCTCTACTTAGCAAATATATCCTTTAAAAATAAAGGAAGATGAAAGACTTCCTAGGAAGAACAAAACCTTCAAACTCCATTTTCAATTCCTGACAAAATCATTTGATAAGTGATTTATGGTGTGAGAATTGGTAAAGTCAACACATTGTATGTCATTTGGTTGTCTTTCAGTTGGTAGAACCTTTTGGACACAACATTGATGGAAACTGTGAGTCTGAAACTATGAACCTTCTTTCTTTACCAAAGCTGTAGAACCCGGTGCTTTCTATCACCTTGACAGAATTTATTTCATCTGTGAATAGAATACTGAATTCTGGGTCAAGATTGGTTAAACGTGATCCAATGTGAAATGATATGTAGATATCTATAAATGAAATATTTCCCCTATATGCTATTAATATTTGACTATTTTAAATGATAAAATATGGAAGTAATAATATACATAAATAATAGTTTGCTACTCTATGGTGTGACCAAAAAAATCTCACCATAAATTTAACATAATTTTGCACCACAAAATAATTTTCAAATTCCTTAATATAAATTGAAATTGTTTATCCTATTGAGGAAATGAAAACTAACTGAACTCCCCAAAGCCTATATTGGCATCTCAAATAAGGAGTTAAGATTTTCAGTTTCAACTAAAACTAGGCACATACTTCTAGCAGCTACTTATGAGCAACTGAAGATCCAGGGAAACAGAGGAAATTAAATTTGTATTATGTGCAGAAAGGAGTTTCATGGTTGAAAAGTCAAGGGCAGATATTTTCTAAGGTTTTGAACAAGGTTAAACCAAGGTTAGAAGGCTTATGCAATTTAAGGGTGAAAAAGAGAATCAAGTTTTAGTTGGTCAGACCAGGATTTTCTACAGAGCAAATCAACTTTGTCCACACATCAGCATACAGTCAAAACCACTTACTTACAAGTCTAGATTTACTTTTACTCCATCCTGATATGCTTCACTGAAGACAGACTGGATTTGAGTTAGTAATTATCCTGTAATTATTCAAGAGCAATAATTATGAGTGTTTACTGATCAAAAGAGAATTCACTCCATTCCTCTCTCAAAGGTGAGATTTATTATAGGTTCAATTTGTTGAACAATATAGCTAAACACAGATTAGGGGGTAAGATTACTCTCAGTGTTTTCATTAATAAACAAGTATTTGTAATCCATTTTGACTAAATGGCTTTTGGAATTTATGGTATATATTGTAAAATACTTTCATATCAATGGGTAGAATGTGGGCAGAATAAAGAATTTAGTTGGGGCTAGTTTAGATTAATAAGTCAGAGAACATTTTTCTCAGAAGGTAACATTTAAGTAGAAATAGGGATAAAATAAAGAATGACACACAGAAGGAGCTAGGTAAAGATATTTCTGACAGAGGAGAAGGCAAATTAAAAGGCCTGAATGGAGGAAGGATGGATTGGGAGTTTGGGATTAGCAGATGCAAAGTAGATAAACATCACAGTCCTACTGTATAGCACAGGGAGCTATATTTAATACCCTATGATAAACCATATTGGAAAAGAACATGAAAAAGAATGTGTATATATGTATAACTGAATCATTTCACTGTAAGTAGGAATTAATACATTACAAATGAACTATACTTGTAATTTTTTTTTAAAAAAAGGCCCCGAAGCTATAGTGGAATTGGTAGGCTCAAGAAACAATAAGAAACAATATGGGTGGAGGGAAGTAAGTGAGGGAGTGATGACTTCAAAGAGGAATACGTGTGCTAGAGAAATGTGGTCCTGGAGAGATGATGAAGACTTGAATTTCAAGTGTGATGGCAAACTAGTAGGCAAATTTAAGCAGTGGAGTGATATGACCTAATTTACATTAAACACACACAAAACCGTTAAACCGGCTAATGTTAAGAAAAACATTGTAAGGCATAAGTAGAAATAGCAAAGGAACCGATCAAGAATTATCACCCCTCCAAAGTCCAAAGATCAAACAGGAAAATATAGATGGACACTGAGACTGGGAGAAATAAATTTTTACTTAAGGGAAGAGTTGAGCAAGAATAAGACAACATGATTACATAAATTGAGATTGATGAAAGGCTGAGGGTTAATATGATTATAGATTTATATAGAGAAATATTGGGAGCTGATATTATTTAAGTAGATTGAATCCAAGCTGTATTCTGGAGTTTGTGACTTATTTCTTTAGCAATGGAGTAGACCAATTTTGTTCCTTGGAAGGAAAGTTATGACCAACCTAGACAGCATATTAAAAAGCAGAGACATTACTTTGCCCACAAAGTTCTGTCTAGTCAAGGCTATGGTTTTTCCAGTGATCATGTATGGATGTGAGAGTTGGACTATAAAGAAAGCTGAGCACTGAAGAACTGATGCTTTTGAACTGTGGTGTTGGAGAAGACTCTTGAGAGTCCCTTGGACTGCAAGGAGATCCAACTAGTCCATCCTAATGGAGATCAGTCCTGAGTGTTCATTAGAGGGACTGATGTTGAAGCTGAAACTTCAATACTTTGGCCACCTGATATGAAGAGCTGACTCATTTGAAAAGTCCCTGATGCTGGGAAAAATTGAAGGCAGGAGGAGAAGGGGATGACAGAGGATGAGATGGTTGGATGGCATCACCGACACAATGGACATGGGTTTGGGTGGACTCCGGGAGTTGGTGATGGACAGGGAGGCCTGGTGTGCTGCAGTTCATGGGATCACAAAGAGTCTGACATGACAGAGCAACTGAACTGAACTGAAACCAATTTTAAAAATTAATAACTTGGATTTTATTTAATGGGAAAATCTATATATTTACCAACTTTTTAAAAAGTTTCCAATTAAGTAGAATATTCTGCTAGAAGTTGCAAATGCAGAGATAAATAAGACAAATGCAATTCCTTTGAAAGTTCATAATTTGTCACTTTGGTTAGAATAGCTTCCTACAAGCAAGTAATGTCACATCTTCTAAAGCCTCAGGATATGAAACTAGCCCTGTTTTGTGGCTCCTCTGGCTTCATTTTAGAACCACTGATTTTTTCATTTTCTAAGAGTTCAGCATCAGACTCTTGCCCTTCTCTCAGTGTTGACTCAACCCTTCTCACTGATATCTTGCAGGTTACCAACCGATCCTGGCCTCGTATGACAGTAGGTAAAATTAATTCATATTCTTATTAAGCATCCCAGTTCAAGTTAACATTGAATTCCCTTACACAAAGTCTTCTAGTTATTTCTGAGAGCCCTCCAAGAAGCTGTTTCTTGAGTACTCAGGAATAAGTTCTTCAATTTTCCACTTCATCATCTTCATTAATTCATTAGTGTTCGTGGTGATAATAATGCATCAGGTAGAGAACCACTCTGCAGGGTGTAGCCACCCTGTCCTTAAGATCATCCCTTACTAAAGTTCTTAGAAGGACAGCCTTTCTATCCTCTCCAGCATCACCCCATCCTTAACATGGAGCAATCCTGTCTCATAATTCACTGTTATAAAATTCTGATGATGCTGACCATTTTACTAATATTTTATTGAAAGGTGTGAAGACAAAAATACAGAAATACAGCTCCAAAGAGTAATGTAAAACTAGCTCCTAATTATGCCTGCTCTCAGGGTCTGCAGGTCCAGGGCCATCCTCAGCATCCATTTGCCTATCTAACTTGTGGAAGATGCCAATTCCTACTCAAAGCACACACACACACACACACACACACACACACACACACACGCACACACGCACATAAAAACACACTCAAACATCTGAGAAACTACTGGGAGTGTTCTATGTATAGCTATGACTCCAAATTGAAAATCAAATTGCCTTAAGTTACAGAGAAGTCTCTATTTTAAGCCTATATCTCATATTTTTTTTGGTCTCCAGTCAAGCAATGCTTCTAAATGCCTTACCATTTAGTGAAAATTCCAGATTATCTTCCCAAAAATGTGGAACAATCTTCCAGCCGCCACAGCCTGATCAGTTGTCCAGCTGCCACAGCCTGATCAGTTGAAATATAATAGTCCAAGACTGGCATTTCCAATTCATTCATTTGAATAAAAATATATGCAAACTATTTTTTTTTAAAAACTAGTCAAATCCTGATTTATAGCCTGTCTTGTGTAGCAAGAAACTCATACCTATAGATTCCCCCCTCACCCGCAGCAGTATCAGCTTCATCCACAAATACATGAAAACCAATACACATAAGACTTCAAATAAGATCAGTTTACAGATCAGTGAACAGCAAATCCTTATAAGATCAAAGAAACATTAACCTCAAATTAAAATAAATAAATTTATATTAAAAGAGAAGCATTTCTTCCAAACGGGCAATAGTTTTGCAGACATGCTAAAAAATTACACACAGTATTGTGCTCTACCTCTCTACCTCCCAGAATAGTGCTGTTCTTAACATAAACATTTACATTCTGATACTGGTTTTGTTTCTAAAAACATGGAGAGGTACTTATATAAATAAAATGTACATTCAAAGTTACTTCCCATAATACAAAAGCACAGTTTTCTTAAAAAATCACTGGAAATTTTCATATCCAGAAAAAAAATATGGCTTTCCCTCCCTTTACACACATCAAGATTTCCTAAAATTCAAGATCTCTATTTTTGTCTCGGAATCCTACTAGACAAGCCCAGTTGCTCCAGCAGTCACGTGGACGATGACTGCTCGTCATTCACTTGTCTGAGCAAATTTCATCTCATGTATTGTTTGTCTCCCTCGCTGAAATGCCAGCTGCCTGACAGCAAAGGCTCTATGTACCTCTGTGCCTCTAGACTAGTTCTTAGAGACTGCTAAGTCGCTTCAGTCGTGTCCAACTCTGTGCAACCCCATAGATGGCAGCCCACCAGGCTCCACCGTCACTGGGATTCTCCAAGCAAGAACACTG
>SJYC01089040.1:0-12741 GCA_006408675.1 Madoqua kirkii
TGCTGCTGCTAAGTCGCTTCAGTCATGTCCAACACTCTGTGACCCCATAGACGGCAGCCCACCAGGCTCCCCTGTCCCTGGGATTTTCCAGGCAAGAGTACTGGAGTGAGTTGCCATTTCCTTTTCCAGGGGAAGGGGAGGGGAGGAGGGATTCCAATAGGTATTAGGAAACTTTGGGGATAATAGATAAATTCATTATCTTGATATCTGAATTTATCAAAATAACCTTTTAAATATATGTAGTTTATTGTATGTCAATTATACCTCAATGAAAAATACAGTTTTTCTTAATTTTTTAGATAATTTGTGTTAACTTCTAGTTATGTGAGAGAATATATTGTAATGATATGCAGTGTTTAAAACTCTGTTAAATTTCATTATTTACTTAAAGTAACTTAGTTGTGTCTGACTTTTTGCAACTCCAAGAACTATACAATCCTTGAAATGCTTCTGACCTGAATACTGGAGTGGGTAGCTGTTCCCTTCTCCAGGGAATCTTCTCAACTCAGGGATCAAACCCAGGTCTCCCACACTGCACATGAATTCTTTACTAGCTGAGCCACCAGGGAGAGATTCTATAACTTCCTACTAGGGATTTTGCTTTTTGTTTTTGTTTATTTGTTTTGCCTTTTAGGCTTTGTTGTTGTTGTTTTTAATGGGATACAGGTGGTTAGATTAAACATCTCCTTTCTGTTATTTATTTTAAATTTTATAATTGGGAATAACTAATTGAGCAATGAATTTTCATGACTGAACTCCTTTGAGTATGTGGACATAAGTTTAAACCCAGTTAGTTAAATACTTAAATGCATTGGTTCTTTCACTTGGTCTGCTCATTTATTTGACTTTGTACTTGGACAGAAGTCTTTCAAGGGGCAAATCTGAATCTTCTTGTACATCTAAAATTGGTGAGAACAAGAAGACAGAACACATCACCTCTCTTACCAGACGGCAGACTCTTCATTTGGCATCTTGCCTGGAAAGTTGTGAACTCAATTATATGCACATATGGCCCATAGCAGTAAGCATTCATCTTTGCCAAGACTGATTTCTCTGTGGCATTTCCAAACCATGGCTATGCTATAAACCTTTTCTGTGTAATGGATTTTTTTTTTGCTTAATAATTTCAGATTGTACAATGCTATCTCTACCATAAAAGTAACCATGGAAAATACATCAAATAGAATATTAGCACAAATTCTACAAGTATGCTTTTCCTACTGAGGTGCATTTTATTTAGGAAATCAGGTTTGAAGATATCTAGCCTTAATGAGAGATAGTGGTAGAATTAATAAATCTCCCAATATTCCCTGAAGCAGCTGCTCTCCTTTGAAATAATGAACATATGGTTTCATCATATTTTATTGATTTGATACCCTTCAGCTAAAGAAATATTTCAGTGGAATGCAAACAACTTTCACAATTTCTGCATATTTCTCAAGCCCTCTATTTTCTTGGCAAAACAGAAAGCTGATGAGCCTATGAATGAAAAGCTGAAGACAGTATTTAGATTTTTTAACCAAAAATGAGACAAAAGGAAAGATATGACCCATGCAATATCTTTATTTCTGAGATGCCTACTTAAATATTTATTAGATTTTCAAATGAAACAGGATGGACTGAAATAGGTTAATGGTATAAAGAAGCCTTATAGATGCAGGAACTGTTAGGGTTTGAGCCAATGGTGTGTCAATATATACATTGTGAAGGCAGAAAGCAGCCATAACTTTCTAGCAAAGTGTGACCAGAGCTGATTCAAGTAAATAATATCAAAATCATATAAGAACTCATGGGCAAAATTATGTAAGGCTAATTCATGGGGTTGCAAAGAGTCGGACACGACTGAGCGACTGAACTGAACTGAAGGTTTAATTAGATGGATATGAGTAGTAGTCCATTACAAAATATACACAAGTCCAGAAGAGACAGAAAGAGGTTACGTACAAAATACAAAATGTTCCGATCAGCTCAAGATTGGGTAGGAAGCAGCAGAGTAGAAAAAGAACTAGGTCAATGTGCAAGGCCACAAACAGGCAGCTAATATCCAAAGAAGATGTACTAAGCTGTTTAAGACTGAAAAAAAAAGAAAGAAAGAAAGAAAGAAAGAAATCTACGTTTTAACCCTTACCATTACTCTATCAATGGTCTCATTTTAGGAGAGCTTATCCTTGTAGAATTTTACAATTTTATAGAATACCCTATGTTCACAGGTATTTTTTCACACAGGTATTCTTTCACACAGGTATTCTTTCAGCGAGAATTTTTCTCATTCTCCTGCTATGTTTTCAGATAGACTCTGGTTGGTGAGTTCTAACAATTAGATTGTTGACCTAAAATGTAGATTGCTGGACCCCATTCTCAAAGAACAGATTTAGTAGAAATCGGGTTGGGCTAAGATTTTGCACTTAAATAAGCTCACCTTGGAGTCCTGGACTAAGAATTATTCTTTACTGGTTTCCTGCTGCACATGGTCCTTGAGGCTCTGAGTTCTGGAGGGGGCTTTTATGACTCCCATCTTGATTAATTACCAAAACCTCAGCTATTTCCATGCACATTAGGCCAGAGGAAGCAAAGAGTACTGCCTTATTTGTTATTCTTAAAGGTATAACATTAAAAAGAAATAGTAGAAATATATTTTAATGGAGGACTGTAAGAGGCAACTAGGAGAAGACAATGGCACCCCACTCCAGGACTCTTGCCTGGAAATTCCTATGGATGGAGGAGCCTGGAAGGCTGCAGTCCATGGGGTCGTGAAGAGTCAGACATGACTGAGCGACTTCACTTTCACTTTTCACTTTTCACTTTCATGCATTGGAGAAGGACATGGCAACCGACTCCAGTGTTCTTGCCTGGAGCATCCCAGGGACAGGGGAGCCTGGTGGCTGCCGTCTATGGGGTCACACAGAGTCAGACACAACTGAAGCAGCTTAGCAGAAGCAGCAGCAACATAAGAGGCAACTATTCAGTTTAGTGTGTTCTTCAGCCATAGACTTCAGTGAGTCATGATTAATCAGATGTCTTTGTTGCAAGACTTTTCCAGGTCTTTTTCTGGCATGCCAAGCTAGCCTGTGAATCTCTGAGAGGAATGATTGCAGGCTAGCATTTCTGAAACAATTTGACCACAGGAGCCCCTTTAGGAAGAGGACTATTGATTTTTTTCCAGAGCTACTATTCAGTAGAATACAGTATGGAAAACGTACACATATAGCAACAGCCAAGGAGAGACTGCTCAAGAAGGCATGCCTGGATATAACTGCTCATTTAGAGCAGAAGCTGGACTCAAGAAGTTGTCAAGTTCAAACAGACCAGAGAATGGCTAGTGAAACCTCAAGTAAGGTTCTAAACCATTGTGTTAGATGCTACCATTTTAGGGAAAGACTGGGTGGTGGTCATGTAAAAATCAGTGGTTGGTAATGACCCATCTGAGAAGCAAAGGTAATCACCAGGGTATTTAAGCTGCTTAGGAAGAGCTGCACACATAGAGCTGCAAATGGAAGAAATCATTAAGAAAAAGAAACCATTCAGGAAAAGAACTATTATATAAGCTGGGGCAAAATCCCTAAGCTGTATAGAAGAAACGAATTCCAGAAACAGAAACAGGTTGAAAAATATGTGTGGCCTGAGTCAATTAATGTCATCAAATGAACATGATTATATTTCATATATCAGACATTACAGTCTTAGGTAATACATTTTAGTGTACCTTTTATTTGATTTCTTTGAGATCTTTTTGTCCCCACCCATTTAAGTGAAACACATGTTGACTTTAAAAATTATAGAGCACCATTTATTGAGTATTTTTACACTGAAAATACATGTGACTCACATCATTTCTATATTATCTATGGTAAAATGTTACCAAAAATGATACATTAAAATATTTACAAATGTTAGATAATTTAATAGATGATAGATTATCTAACATAATTCTCACCAGATACCTTAATAATAAAAAGATAAAAGCAAAGTAGCTTGTCCAAGGACAAGCTTCTGTAAGCTAGGAAAGTGGAGAAGATAGGAATATTCATTTATGATAATTTTGTTTAGCTACTGTTTTCAGTTTCAGATTTTATTCTATTATTTGAGAATTAGACAAATGTAACTATCCCACTTAAAATTATATCATTGTCCCTTATTTTCTTAAAAAGTAATGAGTGACAAAGAAAAATGTTTATCAAAAACAAAATATATAAACAGCTCATGAAACTCTATATCAGAAAAAAAAAATCTCATTAAAAATGGTAGAAGACCTGAATAGACATTTTTCCAAAGAAGACAAACATAGGGACATGACAAGATGTCAACATCATTAGTCAAAGAAATGAAAATAAAAACCAAAATGAGATACTACCTCACCCCTATTAGAATGGCTATCATCAGTACGACCACAAATGACAAATGCTGGCAAGGTTGTGGAGAAAAAGGAACCCTTGTACACTATTCATGGGAATGTAAATTTATGCAGCCACTATGGAAAACAGGATGGAGGTTCCTCAAAAAACTAAAAATAAAAAACATTATATGATCCAGCAATTACACTTCTGGGTATACATCTGAAGAAAACAATAATTTGAAGATATATATGCGTCCCAGTGTTCATAGCAGCATTATTTACAGTAGTCAAGATACGAAAGCAACCTAAGTGTCCATCAGCAGATAACTGGAAAAAGAAGATGCAATATATATATACAATGGAATACTACTCGGTCATAAAATGAAATCTTGCCATTGGCAACAACATGGATGGATTGCAAGGTCTGATGGAGAAAGAATATGTAAATTTATGCAGCCACTATGGAAAACAGGATGGAGGTTCCTCAAAAAACTAAAAATAAAAAACATTATATGATCCAGCAATTACACTTCTGGGTATACATCTGAAGAAAACAATAATTTGAAAATATATATGCGTCCCAGTGTTCATAGCAGCATTATTTACAGTAGTCAAGATACGAAAGCAACCTAAGTGTCCATCAGCAGATAACTGGAAAAAGAAGATGCAATATATATATACAATGGAATACTACTCGGTCATAAAATGAAATCTTGCCATTGGCAACAACATGGATGGATTGCAAGGTCTGATGGAGAAAGAAAAATTTTGTATGGTATGTGTACTTATGTACATATGTACTTATATGTAAAATAAAAAAAACTAATTACTATTTAAAAAAAGAAACAGACTCACAGTTATAGAGTGATTCTACCATTGATCATCGTGATAAAAGGCAAGATGGGGTAGGGGATTAAGTGCAAAGTACTATGTATAAAATTAATAGGCTAAAGGATAATTTGTACAGCATAGGGAATGTGGCCAGTATTTATAATAATAATAAATGGAGTATAATGCTTAAAATTGTGAATCATTACGCTACAACTGAAATTTACATAATATTGTAAATGAATGCTACCTACCTCAATAGAAAAACTTTGTTCTGCTCTTCACCAATTATAATTCTCACAATATCTTAATTGCCTTTGTTTATTTCTTGTCACTATACCTCACAAAATTAACTGATTACTAATAATACAGTATACTTACTGCAAGGAGAGCCAACCAGTCCATCCTAAAGGAGAATAGTCCCGAGCGTTCATTGGAAGGACTGATATTGAAGCTGAATCTCTAATACGTTGGCCACCTGATAAAAAGAGCTGACTCTTTTGAAAAGACTGATGCTGGGAAAGACTGAAAGCAGGAGGAGAAGGAGACAACAGAGGATGAGATGGTTGCATGGCATCACTGACTCAATGGACATGAGTTTGGGTAGACTCTGGGAGCTGGTGATGGACAGGGAGGCCTGCCACTCTGTGGTCCATGGGGTCCAACAAAGAGTTGGACACGACTGAGTGAATGAACTGAACTGAACTGAACACTAGAGTATAAATCAATTATGATACTGGCCTGAAAGATGTTGGACAATGAACTGTAACAGATATAATAATCACTCTTCTATTTTTCCATGTTACAGTGAAAAGAAATCATATACCTCATGCAAGGGCCTTGAATACATAATTAATAATTACTCTAAATGAAAGGTATGGCCAAAGCTTAGTAAAATTCTTGTATGACATAAAATGTCATTGTCATTTCCTATATTTCCACAGGTTGTTTAAACAGGTTGTATCCTCTCATTCACAGGTCATGGAAATATTTGGTTTTCTATTAGGTTAGAAAAAAGTTTCTGAATATACCCCATGGTTGTCTGGCATTAACAGATCATCCAGATCATGACCCAGATGTTCTGATCTTAAACACTTTAGATCATTGTCACCACAGTTGAGAATAGCTCCAGCTTTCACTGGCTTTTCCATCTGAGAATTCCATGAGGTCAACATTATCTTCCCTGTTTTTCAAGTGAGGAAACTGGCAGAGAGAAACTTTCTCAAGTGTCAGGATCAAAGCAAGTCGCTTTCAAGATTAAACTTTGAACCTAAAGCATCTGAAACACTGGTTTACTGATGACAGAGAAAAGTATAGTGGGTTTCTTATGTCCTAAAAATCCTCACTTCTTTTTAAAATAAAATATTATAAATGAGGATCCACACTATTTTTTTCAAAAAATAAATTTAGCTGGCATTTATGAGTCTACAGATGGCACCAGAAATTACAATAAATAAGCAAATAAATGAGTATCTAAATTAGATAATTTGGGAGCATAAAGCAATTTTTCAGAATATTGTGAAATGCTAATTATTTACATTCTACTATACAGGTGACTATCATTTTTCTGTAAGAGCTCCAAATTTTATTTCTTGAAGAATTAAGATAAAAGCTCACTCACATACTTATTACTTAGGGAGAATAAAAGAAAAACAATCAAAACCAAGGTATAGTAGGTATGCTGTCTATACTAATCTGTGATTTACTTTCTTCATTTAACATTAAACCAAATTAATCTCATTTTAAAAGGTGTATCTTAAAATATCTTGGGTTTTTATAACATAATCAGCAAGAAAATCAATAACTACTTCTTAAATATTTCTATATTAATATGTATAAAAATTTTCACAAATTTCAGTGAAGCAGCTCAAGATTATATGCAGAGGATAATTTCTCTCAGTGATAGTGTCTGCCTACAATGCAGGAGACCCAGGTTCAACCCTGGGGTCAGGAAGAGCCCCTGGAGAAGGAAATGGCAGCCCACTCCAATATCCTTGCCTGGAAAATCCCACGGACAGAGGAGCCTGGTAGGCTAAAGTCCATGGGGTTGCAAAATGTCAGACACAACTGAACGACTTCACCTTTAACTTTCAACCTTTTCAACAGGTAAAGGCATTATTTCTAGTTTGAAATGTGATTTGTATATTATTATTTTATAAATACCACATATACACACACGTGTGCATACATGCTGAGTGGTTCAATCATGTCTGACCCTTTTGTGACCTCATGGAGTGTAGCCCACCAGGCTCACTCTGTCCATGACAAGAATGGACAAGAATTTTCCAGACAAGAACACCAGAGTGGGTTGCCATTTCATATTTGTAACATTATGGTACAGGTATTGTACTTAAGCAAGAGATTTCATTTCTACAAAGTATATTCTCACAAATGTGTGGAGAATAAGTAGTAATCTTCTGTGACTTAATGAAAATATTCCTGAAATCATTCATCTTACTTTTCTCTTCATAAATTAATATAAACCCTGTTGGCCCTGATAACATCTAGTTTTATGTGTTTATATATTTAGCAGCTAGTTCACATCCAAAGAGAATATACAGATGAAGCAGTGACAGGGAAATGAAAAAAAGAAAAGCCATTTTGCCATATTAATACTTGCAAAAGTTTGAAAAATTATTGCCTATATTAAAAAAAACCAGCTATTTAAAATGTGCACATAATAATGATGATTAATTGAAATAATAGATTGAAAGAGAATCAATGGAAAAGCCATTTGTTATCTTCAGTATATCAAAAATCAAATAACATCTGCAGTATTTTCCTCTTGCAGGCAGGAAAAATGTTCATCATTGGCTGTGCATCTTATTTTGATTTAAAAGCATTGAAACATGTATAATATTATATAAGAAATGAATCACCAGTCTAAGTTCGATGCAGGATACAGGATGCTTGGGGCTGGTGCACTGGGATGACCTAGAGAAATGTTATGGGGAGGGAAGAGGGAGGGGGATTCAGGATTGGAAACACGTGTACACCCGTGGCGGATTCATGTTGATGTATGGCAAAACCAATACAGTATTATAAAGTGAAATAAACAAAAAATAAATAAAAGCATTTGTAAAGTAAGTCTAATTGTGAACGAAGTTACACAGAAAGTGCTTTGTTTAGAAGGTATTTTGATATATAATTTCTGAATCTCTCTCTGAAGTCTGGTGCTCTTCAATACCTAGAATTTAGGCATAATCCAGGATTCGCCACTGTGCTGTCCCACCAAAGGACAATCTCATGTGGGAAGATGAAGTCCAAATCACTTTTTTTGACCCAAATATTTTCATACACCAAACACACATGATCTCTGAACACCATTTCTAAAGGAAAGAGTGCTTATGAACACATTTGTAATAATGCATGTGATTTCCAGCCTATATTTTTAAATTTCTGAAAGTTATTTGATAGAAAATATAAAGTGGCACCCCACATGATTGACTCTGTAGTGATGGAAATTTAGAACTTCATTAAGCCAGTAAAGAAATGTCTAGAAACTAGACTCTTTTCTGCATCCTTCAGATCATATCCTATTAGAAAAGGGGATTACAATAAGTAATAGTAATACAATAGGTAATAGGTAATACAGTATTAAAGATCATGTGTTTTGGAATCAGACAGGTTCAAGTTTGGATCCAAGATTCTCATTACTTATAAGGTGGAGACTTTGGACAGATCTAATCTTTCAAAGTCTTCTTATCTTTCTAATCTTCTTTCTTTTCTTCTTAGTCTTTCTAATCTTTCCAAGTCTTTGTTTTCTCATTGGCAAAATAAAATTTAGAAAATCCATTTCTGTAGCTTGTTATGTAGATTAGAAATAATACATGTAAAACATCTAGCATATAGGAAAAAACTAACAGATGATAGATATTGTGTATACACAATGAATAAAAGGTCAGTATTTGAAAGAAGCCTTTAAGTAATATATGTTTGGGGATTATTCATGGCTCTGGAAACATGCTTGATTCGACATTTAAAATAGTCTTGCCATATGGCTTATTGTTTTCCCTATTCAAAGTAAAAATGCCAAATGATGCTGTAAACAGGATTAGCAAAAAATAGAATCAAGAGAAATTGCAAGAAGGAAACTTGGCAACCAGGTGCCTTAAAAATTTGAACCACATTTAAGAATCTAGAATAATGATGATACTTCATCTTAAAGAAATAAAATTTGATCAAATTTATATCTGTCATTATGTCATCATATTCTCTTCAGTATTATATCAATAATTGTAGTGACAGTAGAAAAAATGCTTGTAACTTTAAAAGAGGAAAGAATTCCTTGATTGATACCTAATTATTTTATTAAATTTGACTCAGGCATTTCAATAATAATGGACTCTTTTTTATTCCTTTCTATAAAGCATCTGTATAATCTAATTTAATCCTCTCAATCAGTCTATGAAGATTCATCAGCTGAGCTAATAGATGTTTATGTAGTTGCTGTAAGCAGGATACTCTCTTTAAAGTAGCTGTAGAGACCGAATCCACCCTGCCCACATTCCAATTCTCATCAGTCAACATCTGGATCACAAGCTCTTAACTCCTCATCCATCATGTGTTCCCCTTGCTCATGTACCTTTCCAACACAGTAGTTCCTAAACTCTAATACTTCATTAACTCGACCCAGGCCTCCCAAACCACCCCTCAAATTGTGCCCTATAGAAATGTCTTAACCCCAACGAGACAATTCCTATATTTCCTTAAGCTGTTCCCTGATTTCTTGACTTAAGTGAAACTAGTTCTTCCCTGACATTCCATTTTCTGTAGAGCTTTCTCAAGCTGCTGATGTTCCTATTCCTCAGTAACCTTGGGGCTAAGATGTATGATCTTTGCTCTCTCATCACCAATAACTCTGCCAAAATTTACTTCTCTATCTTCTTAAAGAAAAGGAATTCTCTTTCAGATGTGTGGTATTCAGCAATAGTACTTCCTTCTCATCACTGTTTTTAGCAACTTTCACATCACCCCCTTTATTTGTTAACAATTTCATAGTTTGGCTTACAGAATTCCTCTGTATCCCTACATGCCTCATTCCTAAGCTGTTGCCATGGTGACTTAAATGTCACCATGAATGGCTCGTTTAACCTAACAGCTTCCCAGTGATTCAAGTCATTCACCTCCAGTGATAGCCATCCCTCTGTTTTAGCTACTCTCCCCATCCCGTTGGTTCTTGTCAACATGTATAACAGCTATAAAACTAATAATTAGACATTTCATTCAGAATGCCACCTACCCTTTTTTCAACTTGCCTATTTACTTGGTTTTTCAACAAAAAGAGATTAACTATTGTGGTGGTTCCTTTGCTCCTTTCCTACTTAGATTTCATGGAACATCATCATAGTCATGCTCCTACAAAACAAAACTTCTTTTCCTTCATTTTCAGTTGACCACATCTGCCCAAACTCCTACCATGAATGAACCTGTCTTCTCTTCTCTTAATGCTGAAGTCTCTCCAGGTTTCTTCCCAGACCTTTATGCCCTCATTCTTCTGCACACTATCTCCCTCACACCAAAAGCAAGTGTTCAATGATCCTTTATATGCAGAGGACTCAAAAATTCATATGTCAGCTCCAGAGAGTATTTCTGATACTTTATCTGTCAAATAGATATTAATATTCATAGAAATATATGTATATTTGCATATATAGAATCCATATATATAAATATATATGGATTGCCTGACTTATTGACTTGCATTCTTTATCCTAACATACTAGGACAGTGTGTACTGTTTTTTCATTTATAATTTATGAAAGGAAACCAAAATGGCATCAGTATTGCTAAGAGAGATCTCTAAAATGAAGCTAGGAGCTAATGAAGAAGTGTGACATGTGCAAGTCCTCACCAGAACTCGATCATACTGTCACCCTGATCTCTGAGTACCCAGACACCCAGACTGAGAGATATACGTCTGTTGTTTAAGTACCAGGTTATAATATTTAGTTAGCATGAGCTAACTGAAACAGTTTTTATCTTCCTTTATTTGAAGATAATTTCTCTGCTTTACAACCAGCTGTTTTCATCAACTGCTTAAGTGAGTGACATTGGTAATTAAAGGAGATCGTATTAATATGTTTCATTGTCCATCTATACTCATCTGATTCACATAACAGAAAATGTTGAAAAGAAGATGTCAACATGGATTAAAAAAGTAATCGTTTCACAATTAAATGAAAATGCTACCAGTTTAAAATTTTCTGTTGGGGGATTTTTTCATTTTCTTTTAAAGTCTGGAACTTAACTAGTAAAAATATATTTTAGGTGTCATTCTCTTCAATATTTGATATATTGGATTTGTCTTCATTGGAGAGACATGTATTAACATAATGACAGGATTTACTGTACTTGGGTTATTTTTTCATCTAGAGAAATACATTATTTTAATAGTTTATTATGTTTCACAAAAAGAAAAGTAAGAGCAGATTCCAGCAGGATGTTCCATTCAAATAAAAATACTGAAAAATAGAGAGTTGTGCAAGGGCCATGTCCACTGTACTAAATTACACATGATAAATCCTCTCAAAAGAAATAACACTGTAAGGTTGGAAAATTTCAGCTAGAAAGACCTAGTTTTAAGATGTGCCATTAAAGATATTAACATAGAAGTTCTCAATTTCAGTCAGTCAAGCCTGGGATTTTTAAGTTTTATTAAAGTAGAGGATGAAAATGTTCACCATTTTGAATATATGTTTATAAAAAAATCACTGTGAATGAGAAATAGGTGAAAATTTATCAGAAAAAGTGTTACTGACATAAAGTTTCAATATATGTATTTTGGAAGCTTAAACTTAATGTATTTACATTTAAAGATGGAACATTTCTGTTCATGTTGACACTTCCTAAAATAAACAATCTAAATTTTATAAGGATACAGTGCCATTGAATCTGAGTGAAGGATAATCTAGCACCTATAATCTTAGCAAAAATAAGAGGAAAATAAAAGTCTGGTGATATGAAATTCTTAGAGCTCACAAATTTAAACTACAAAAACTCGATTTGACTATTAAAATCTGAGTAAAAGTATTAGAAGTTAGATGAGTATGACAGTTAGGATGTGCAAATAACATAAAATTCCCTGTTGAACAGCCTTAATTGTACTTTGTAAATTTTGAAAATTTACTTATTTACTTAATAAGATTATCACTTATCAAGAATTCAGGGAAAGACAAGAAAGAACATCTCCAGGGTTGGTTTATTCAGTGACATAAGAATATTAATGACTTCATTTATTCCCATGTCTCTGCCTCTAATCCCCAGTCCCCATGTTTATGGGCTTTGCTTTTTGGTTTATCCACATTTCCAAGACATCACACCTGGCCATGGTAATGATGGCCATCATCACAAGACATAAACTGTATCTTGACTTTAAAGAGTGAACAAATCTTTCCTAAGTGTTTCCTTAGTAAGTTTCTTCACACACCATTCACTAGAATGAACTATCATGATTAGCTGAGACAAACTAGGATTAATTTGCTTTTACTAGAGATGGGTCAGACTCTCCAACTGGAAGAGAGGATGGAAATCTAAACAAAATCAAGCCTTTTGGGTAGAGGTCACAAGATGCAGAGGGG
>SJYC01089042.1:0-19704 GCA_006408675.1 Madoqua kirkii
CTATTAAAGTGAAAAATAGTATTGATAGTTTTGAAATTAGAACATGTTCCTTGTAAGAGTATTGGTAAATAAATAAACATTTTTGTAGGAAAAAGTACATTTCTGTTGCCATTTTTATGTGGATGTACATATATTTTAGCAAACTGAAACCAAATTCTGTTGAACTTTTTCAGCTTCATCTGAGCATAAGCTTTCTTATCAGTTCCTTAAATACTGTACATAGGGTTTTTTTGGAGAGTGTTGGATTTATGCTTCTGATTTGGAGATAAAAATACAATATCCTGCAGCTTAATGTCACACTGAGTTTGAATGGACACAAACAAACAAACAAACAAAATAAAACCTTGTGATCTTTTTCCTGAGAAAATGGAGAAGATGAAAACAAGCTAAATCAGAATAACTGCCTGACCCTCTCTCTTGGCTCTCTTATTTTGGCTAACTTCATAAGTTGTATCTGGTTTTCCCCATCGAAATTCAGTGTGTACAAACTCCTCTGATTTGTGGGGGGAAAAAGATCTATGAGATGGGAAACATCACAAAACTTTGATTGAAAAAAATTATATATATATGTCATATATACATCTGTCTGTCCCTGTCCCCATTTATCTGATGACATATCATGGAATACTGGCTACAATAAATTATTACACTGTATTCAGAGTTATCTAGCAGATAAAAATTTGCTTTGTGGAACTCTGGTGGAGGGACACCTCAAAGATATGAATAGTGATTTTTGAAAGGTTTTAAAGACTACACTAAACCCTTTGACTATGTGGACCACAACAAACTGTGGAAAATTCTTAAAGAGATGGAAACCCAAGACCACCTTATCTGCCTCCTGAGAAATCTATGCAGGTCAAGAAGCAGCAGTTAGAACTGGACATGGAACAATGGAAATGGTTCAAAATTGGGAAAGGAGTAGTCAAGGCTGTATACTGTTGCTCAATAATTGCTCAAGATATCAATAACTGTTGGATCATAGAAAAAGCAAGGGTGTTGGGGGCCAGCATGAGGAATCCCGCCCATGACAAGGTCATGCGGAAGGAAGCCTGACAAAACGCAAGGATGTGATCAAACTTCAGGGGTTCCCCCTGGAATTTCCTGAGCATCCACCTGCCAAGACCAGAGTCTGCCTGTTTACTGTGTTATGCTTCCCACCTACTCTTCTGTCATTAACAGGGGCTGTCCCCCCACCACCTTTTTCTGGAAAAAAATTAATTTAGAGCTTTTAGATAATAAATCTCCTGGGCATAATAGGAGTGTTTCAATCCAAAAACGCCTCTGATGCCTTTCTAGCCTGCCTGCAGGACTCTTACAGCTGAGCATGTGATTGTTTGAGGCCTCCTGACCTCGAGAGGCACAGGAAGCTTAAAACATCTGAGGAATGTAGGGACTTCCGAGGAGTCAAAATCATTAGTATAGGACTGATTAAAGGTTTCATTTGTTGAGACAATACTTGCTGCCAAAGTTTTATATCTTTTATTTGTTGATATAGTTGGTGTATAGAAAAAACAAGTAGCAACATTAGATTTTCGAGTTAAGTACTTTCTTTGTTACAACCCACTGTGCCTTTGTTCTACAGGAATGTAACTTTATTTAGTACTTGAGGGTGATGCAGAGTATAGAAAAAACACTTCTAGGGAAAATGAGTTTTCTGGTTTGATAGTCAATTATCCAGGAAGAGAGCCATAAAAATGTTGACAGCTCTCTTGGCCAGAAGATAATGTAAACCACCTAAGACCTTTTGCATACGGGAGGGTATGCAAAAAGAAAGCCTTGTTTGTCTAAATGAGGGTCAGGACTGCTGCCCCCGCATAACTCTGCATATTCCATTATTTCCTTATGTACAAACTTGGGGTATATAAGCTGATTTTGAAAATGGAGTCTTTGGAGTCTTGCACCAATGCTGGGCTTCCCCATGTCGACTCTTTCTCTTGCTCCCTCCCTCTCCTTTTCAGGCTGATCCCTTTGAACGTGAAGGCTCACCATGTTTACTTACTTGTCCCAGCTTCTAAGATCCGTAAGAGAGAGAGCCCAAGGTGGGGCACTTTCCAATATTCAAATGGGTGCTGGCGGCGTAGCATAGATGGTGCAAGTTCCTTGTCTGGAACTTTACTGGTTTTCCACGTAAACCAAGTTAATCAGCATCTTTTCTCCACTAAATTTTCCTACTACACTATTTCTTCCTAATCTAATCTTATACTAATAAATAAATAAGGCTTTCCTCGCCAACACTTTTCCCGCTTCAAATTCCTTGGATCCATCAGGGCTGAACCCCGGCACAAGGGAGTTCAAAAAAATTTTACTTCTGTTTAATTGACTATGCTGAAGCCTTTGACTGTATGGATCACAACAAACTGGAAAATTCTACAAGAAATGGGAATACCAGACGACCTTACCTCCCTTACCTGCCTCCTGAGAAATCTGTATGCAGGTCAAGAAGCAACAGTTAGAACTGGACATAGAACAACAGGCATAGGACAAATGGGGAAAGGAATACGTCAAGACTGTATACTGTCACCCTGCTTATTTAACCTATATGCAGAGTACATCATGCAAAATGCTGGACTGGATGAAGCCCAAGCTGGAATCAAGATTGCCAGGAGAAATCTCAATAATCTCAGATATGCAAGTGACACTACCCTTATGGCAGAAAGCAAAGAAGAAATAAGAAGCCTCTTGATGAAGGTGAAAGAGGAGAGTGAAAAACCTAACTCAACATTCAGTAAACTAAGATCATGGCATCCAGTCCCATCATGTCATAGCACATAGATGGGGAAACAGTGGAAACAGTGACAGACTTTATTTTATTGGGCTGCAAAATGACTGTAGATGGTGACTGTAGCCATGAAATTAAAAGATGCTTACTCCCTGAAAGAAAAGCTATGACCAACCTAGCCAGCATATTAAAAAACAGTGACATTACTTTGCCAACAAAGGTCTGTCTAGCCAAAGGTACGATTTTTCCAGTAATCATATATAAATGTGACAGTTGGACCACAAAGAAAGTTTAGTGCCAAAAAATTGATGCTTTTGAATTGTGGTGTTGGAGAAGATTCTTGATAGTCCCTTGGACTGCAAGGAGACCAAAGTAGTCAATCATAAAGGAAATCAGTCCTGAATATTCATCGGAAAGACATGCTGAAATGGAAACTCCAATACTTTGGCCATCTCATGTAAAGAACTGACTCATTGGAAAAGACCCTGATGCTGGGAAAGATTGAAGGTAGGAGAAGAAGGGGATAACAGAGGATAAGATGGTTGGATGGCATCACTGACTTGATGGACATGATCTGAGCAAACTCTGGGACTTAGTGGTGGACAGTTAAGCCTGGTGTGATACTCTGTGGGGTTGCAAAGAGTTGGACATGGACTGAGTGACTGAACTGAACTGATATTCCAACCACAGTTCTGTGCACTCTACATTATTAACTACTTTTATCTTCAGAATTTCAAAAGAGTCCTGTGAGTACCTACAAGACACAAAAGAAAAAATAATAATTTGCATTAAGTTGAAGGGTGAGAAGAAAAATCTGACTCTAGAATCCTCCAATTGAGTCAACTCTTGGTACTCTTCCTTGTATCTATGACAATAAGCTACTCTTTCAGGTTTTAACAATATTATTTACACATGATTATGAGGATATATCTGTTTTTACATTTATGATTATGTATGTATATGAATTTTTATACATGCGTGAGTGCTTATTATGGTTACTGTTTTCTTTTGCTATTTTTCTTGACATTTAAACCTTTGCTCCAGCTAGAATTTATTCTTGTACAGGGTAAAGCAAGCATTCAGTTCTGGTTTCTTTCCCGCAAATATCTCTCCAAGTGGACTCAAGACAATATATTGAAAATATTTCCTCCACTGATTTAAAATACAGCCTTTACAATAAATGAAATTTCTTCTGATTCATTTAGAAAATTCCTTGGAATGTACAGCAACAGGAATAGAAGTCACAGCCTTTAACACTGGTACATTATGCCCTGTGTCATATGCTCTGAATAACTTCATGATCAAAGGAGCCAAGTGTTTAATAAGTCAGATTATTTGAAAAAAATTGATCTCTTTTGTGTTCAGAGAAAGGATCTATTCCTAGATGATGCTAAATTAAAGAATATGAAATATCCTAACACTATCCTTATTGCCTAAAAAGTAATGCTAACACTTCTTAAAATTTTCATCCAAGGTGATCTTGCTCATTTCAATTTCTACATCTTCATTTTTACATTTTTTTTCATCTTACAGTCTATATACCCAGTCACACTGATTTTTTTAAAATTACTTATAGTTCCATAAAAACATTATGTGTTCATTTCCTTTCTACACAATTTCCTCCTGAAAAAAAAATAATAATAATTTTGCTTTGAGAGTTTACTGTCCCCAAAGGCACACATGACATAACAGGTAGTAAATCCAGGTTATATATCAACTTCTCCATTTTGCTTCCTCTTTCTTTCCAACATCTTTCAAGATAAATTCAATTACTGTTTTTCTACATAATTTCGATATTCATAGGTACATTAATAAAGCTCATAAAGTCTACCAGGCAGCAAGTGGCAGAGTTAGATCTGTCTAGCTCCAAATCTCATACTTTTTCCACTGTTGGAGGTAAATTTTATATACTTAATTCATATTCATTACCTCCTCCACAAACTCATAACATTGTTCTCTAATTTTCTGCTCTTCATTCCACATGTTTATTTAATTGATATCTAAGATGTACCATGTCAATAGTCATTGATTTCTCCCAAACTCCTTTCCTCTCAAAGGGATTCCCTCCCCCGCACCCAATCAACTCTTTATCCAGCTCCATGAATGGGCTTATCAGTTACATGGGTGCATACATGCTAAGTCATTTTAGTCATGTCCAACTCTTTGCAACCCTATGGATCATAGTCTGCCAGGCTTCTCTGTCCATGGGATTCTCCAGGCAAGAATACTGGAGTAGGCTGCCATGCCACCCTCCAGGGGATCTTCCCACCCAGGGATCAAACCCACCTATCTTAGTCTCCTGCATTGGCAGGTGGGTTCTTTACCACTAGTACCACCTGGGAAGCCCAATTAGATGCTAGGTAAAATACAAAGAAACACCACAAAAATTAAGTCATCAGTAATTTTGTCTTTATATAATACCACTCCAGCAGAAAACTATATAGGTTGTAGCCAATATATAGCCCTATTTTATACATGTCTTTCCATTTCCTTCTACTTTTCCACCTTTGTCCATGATGATATTATTTCTTTTCTAAATTGTTTTTAATGTTCTATGATCCAATATTCAAAGTAGCCACTGTAATTTTTCCAGAAAGTAAATAGATCTATTTCCTTTAGAAACTAACTTTTACTTGAATCAGAGAAGAAGGGAAACATATAATTAGAAAAGCTGTCTTATTCTAGATTTCATAAAACAGGAACCAGGAAATAGTGTCATAAATAGATTTAGGGATTTGATAAAAAATAAAATAAGAGTTGGTGATATAAATAAATGATACTGACTCTAATGTGACTAGTAATCTATCATATACATTGAAAACATTAGAGACAACAGCAACAATTTATAGGCTTGATCACTCCTCAAACCCCAAACCCCACACATCTTGGTAGTATAGTAATTCACTTAAGAATATTTATTTGCATTAAGAGTTTTATTTTATTGCAAATATATGATAACTGGTCTAGTCCTTTTACCAGTCTCTAACACAATTTTTAAAAGCCCAATTCTCTTGGCAGGTTGATAACTGCATCTCCAAATTTAAATAATCAGTAAAGAAAGCTGCATTTACCTCATTCATCTGAAAGTTGATGCTATTAATCTGTGGGTTGCATTTGGTGGTCTGATTTAAGGGATAATGCAAGGGTAATGTTGGGAAAGTAAAACAAATCTCCTGCTAGTATATTTTTAAGTGAAGAGCTAGGTATCTCCAGTAACTGCTCATCTATTCAAACAATTGTTTAGGTTGCTGATCTTTATTACCTTTAGTTTCATGAAGTCATAATTAAACAGGGAGCAAATTGTAAATGATGACTGTATCATTTATGACTGTATCAAATGACAATTGTACATAATTAGATACATTCTGAGGCATCTAATCGTCAGAAAATAAAAAAAAATATGTACGATTATTATACTAAAAAATGGAGTATTTCTGATTGAATCCTGCATTTAAGCTTATATTAGTGGAATGTTCCTTTTTCTTGTTACCCTGAATTTGAGATTCATGAATGGGAGTTATAATTAATTTTCTATTCTTAAAACATGACACCATAGTACTTAGCACAAGGAGGCATTTTTGTTGAAAGAATGAACTTGTAATTTAAATATGCATATGAAATGTGATTGTGGTGATGATTGTGGTCAGTACATTTTAAGGAGGACAAGAGGGGTCTGGGCTTCCCTGGTGGTGCAGGGTGCACCTGCAATGTGGAAGACCTAGGTTTGATCCCTGAGTTGGGAAGATCCCTGGAGGATGGCATGGCAACCCATGCTTGAATTCTTGACTAGAGAATCCCACTGGACAGAGAAGCCTGGTGGGCTATAGTCCATAGAGTCACACAGAGTCTGATATGACTGAAGCGACTCAGCACACAAGTCAAAGGGAATTGATAGGGCTCACAAACATACTGATTCATCAGATTTACAAAAACGGGTTGAATATCCTGGGTACCTGTTCTTTCTATAACAACAATAGGTCAGTTTCTGGGTAGTATATCTAAATGTTTATTTAGTAAGAAATGCAATGAAATTTTTTTTTTTTTCAAAGAATCACTTATATCCTAAATCGCGTCCAGTCTTTTGTTGTACATTAGCTCTCCACTGTTATTTCAGATATCTTTTCCACATTTGGACAAAAACACCCCAATACTATTGATAAAGTTTCACAATATACAATATTTTAAGATTAGAAGTATTGCCTTCTATGCCATGAGAATTAGAGTTGGGTGGCTGCCTGCTACTCTTCGAAACTGACAGTATCAAGTCACCATAACTAGACTGATATTGTAGCTATGTCTAGCTCCAACTGTCCCTCAGCATTCAGTGATAATCCTAGTTTGTTCTTTTCCATTTGTGCCAATAATTCATATTCTAGTGATCCAAATATTAGATGTAGATATGAAATGATCATATTTGGTCACTTGAGAAAGCCAAGTGATTGCTCTCTCATGGTATAATAGTATTTAATAGGTTGATAGACTAGTTATTGCTATGCTATGAAACAAAGTCTACATTTTATTGGTTGTGCCTATTAAATTGCCATTAAAAGTAATATTGCTGATAATTTCTCTGCATTTAACAGTTGATGTGTGAAAAAAGACAATCTAAAAGTTATTATAAGAACAAGTAAAATGTTACTGGTGACATAATAGGTATGAGGTGGCATGAGGATTAGGGGAGAAAATATATCACATTTTTTGTGGCTGTGGTTGACTAGAGAAATGTAATATTGCAATATTGCATTTAGTTGGACCTTGAAGGTTGAGTTGAATCTAGATGTAGAAATTTAGAAAGATAAATTTTATGGAAGTAAATTGTACCTCATATATGGAGGTATTGATTAGATAATTAAAATTTTATTCTCCATAGATAAAGAGGGAATACAGTTTTACTACAGTTTACAAAACATCCCTACACATTTGGGGGAAATTATGGAATTCATTGCTTAAATTACTGATTTTTTGAGGTGGTTCAGTTAAGAAAGCTTTAACCAAATAGTTATCTAGTGGCTTTACAACCCAAACATAATCATTTCCTATTTCTTCCTGCCTATATTTAGACTGCTTAATTCTTTCCAATCAAGAATGGTAGGAGAGGAACAGAAGGATAATTTCACTGTAGTCAGTTTTGCTATTTGTTAGCTGTGG
This sequence comes from Madoqua kirkii, assembly GCA_006408675.1. Lineage (NCBI taxonomy): Eukaryota > Metazoa > Chordata > Mammalia > Artiodactyla > Bovidae > Madoqua > Madoqua kirkii. The sequence continues at coordinate 7,868 of SJYC01089042.1, forward strand.
TAAATGTTCCAGTACAGAAGGTGATAGGAAATAATGATCTTCAGTAATTGTTTATGGATAATGTTAAGTGGTACAGTGCTGCATCTGACAGCAGAATGTTGCATCTGTGACTCTTTCTGGAACTCCAGGATTATATTTCCATATCAAAAATAGCTTTATGTGAGCTCCACGTGTTAAAGAGTCCATGTTGGAGAAGGCAATGGCACTCCACTCCAGGACTCCTGCCTGGAAAATCCCATGGATGGAGGAGCCTGGCGGGCTGCAGTCCATGGGGTCGCTAAGACTCAGACACAACTGAGCAACTTCACTTTCACTTTAAATTTTCATGCATTGGAGAAGGAACTGGCAACCCACTCCAGTGTTCTTGCCTGGAGAATCTCAGGGACGGGGGAGCCTGGTGGGCTGCCGTGGATGGGGTTGCACAGAGTCGGACATGACTGAAGCGACTTAGCAGCAGCAGCAGCAGCATACATATCTGTATATGTTAATTATTAAAGTTGTAACCTTTCTGCTTTACAATGGATAGATGAGAGCTATTTCAAGATCTATATTTATGTTCCCAAATCAGACTTCCCTTGAAAAGAATTAGCAGTGCTCATAAACATCCAAAACGAAGAAGTTTGCTTTCGCCCTTTAAGTACAACTTTAAAATCTCCTGCTGTTTTATTTGATCACAGGGTCAAAAGTGTTTTCCTATTGGGTGAGTTCTATACCAACTGATTGAATATTTAGGATCCTTTACTACTTAAAGTGAAAAATGAAAGTGGCTCAGTCGTGTCCGACTCTGCAATTGAATAGTCCATGGAATTCTCCAGGCCAGAATACTGGAGTGGGTAGGCATTCTGTTCTCCAGAGGATCTTTCCAACCCAGGGATCAACTCAGGTCTCCCACAGTGCAGCAGATTCTTTTCCAGCTGAGCTACAAGAGAAGCTCTTACTGCTTAAAGACAAACTGAAATTCTTTTACTGAAGGACCTTAAATACATGAAGAGGCAGCCCACGTTTACAAAGAAGGAGAGGATAGTTTAAAGATGCCACTTCTCCTAAGTTTATTACATTGATAAAATGTTAATCTAAGTTCTAGCAGAATTAGTCACAGGACTTGATAAATTGATTTTTAATAGATATTAAAGGACTTCCCTGGTGGCACAGTGGATAAGAATCCACCTGCCAATTCATGGGACATGGGTTTGATCCCTGGTTGGAGGAGATTCCACATGCCGCAAAGCAATTAAGCCCAAGCACCACACTTACTGAGCTCACGTGCTACAACTACTGAAGCCTGTGCACCTACAGCCCATGTTTCACAACAGAAGAAGCCACTGCAATGAGAAGCTCACACACCACAGTGAAGAGTAGCCCCTGTTTGCCACAACTAGAGAAAGACTGATGCAAAGAATTGCCTCATTGGTCAAGACCCTTATGCTGGCAAAGATTAAAGACAAGAGGAGAAGGGAACGACAGAGGGTGAGATGGTTGGATGGCATCACCAACTAGATAGACATGTGTTTGAGCAAGCTTTGGGAGCTGGTGATGGACAGGGAAGCCTGGCGTGCTGCAGTCCATGGGGTCACAAAGAGTCAAACACAACTGAACAACTGAACTGAACTGAACTAAGAGGAAGCCTACATGCAGCAAAAAAGACCCAGTGCAGCCATAAATAAATAAATATTTTTAAAAGTTGGTATTAAAGACTAAGGTTGTAAAATTGGCCAGGAGTTTTGTGAAGAAGGATGAGGAGGAAATAGGAGAAAGGGGTTGCCCTACAAAATAGACACACAAAGTGATAGCTCTTAAGAGCATGCACTACTGATACAGAGACAGACAAACTGACAAGTGAAACAGAAGTATATAATGCCTCTCTGGAAATTTCATCAGATAACAGAGGGGGATGTAGCAAGGTACAATTTAGGGGTGGGATTATTAACTGAACTAAGAGAAAGCCTACATGCAGCAAAAAAGACCCAGTGCAGCCATAAATAAATAAATATTTTTAAAAGTTGGTATTAAAGACTAAGGTTGTAAAATTGGCCAGGAGTTTTGTGAAGAAGGATGAGGAGGAAATAGGAGAAAGGGGTTGCCCTACAAAATAGACACACAAAGTGATAGCTCTTAAGAGCATGCACTACTGATACAGAGACAGACAAACTGACAAGTGAAACAGAAGTATATAATGCCTCTCTGGAAATTTCATCAGATAACAGAGGGGGATGTAGCAAGGTACAATTTAGGGGTGGGATTATTAAATGAGCTTGAATTAATTGTTATCCATACAGAAAAGAAAAAGAAAATAAATTGCCATTTCACACCATCACAAAAATTAACTAAATGAATCAGAAGCTCATATTTCGAAGGTATAAATTTTAAACTTTTAGAAGAAAGCATGGTAGTATATTTCTCAGTCTGCAATAAGGAATGATTTTTTAAACAAGACATGTAATTGTCAATCACAAAGTAAAAATAATAAATTTTACTTCACTAAACTTTTAATTACCAAAAATCACCTTAAAGAAAGTGAAAAGGGCAATGAAAAAGTATTTAAAAAAATAACAGAAAACTGAGCAAAACATGAACAGGCATTTCACACAAGAGTAACTTTATATGACCAGTAAACATAAAGAAGCATATGGTACATCATCAATAATCAGGGACATGGAAATCAAGACCTTGATCTGTTCATTTTATAGGTATTGATTGTAAAAATTTAAATCCCAAGATTTAGAATAGATACTGCATCAAAGACAAGCCTATATATTTCAAATGGACTATCAGTTAGTCCAGCCTCTTTGGAAAACAATTTGGAATTATCTTGTAATAATTTTACAAGTATAAAGTCTAACATGCCCATACTTTACAAGGCATCAATTTTATAACACTACGTATACTTAAGGAAATTCTTGTATGTGTTCCAGGAAATGGATCAGAATATTCCAAGAACCACTGTTTATAGCAATAAATAAGTGGAAAACAATCCAAATTACTCATTAACAATAGAATGAATAAATAACTCCTATTATATTCATAAACTGTAATATTTAAAAGATACCAAAATTAATAAACTATAACAAAAGTAAAATACATGGCCACATACATTATAAAAATAATTTTTATAAATCATTTCTGATACATATAAAAGGAAGTATGTATAAAAACAACATTTAAAATATTGGTTACCTGGTTGTTGTGGAGGGCCAGACAGGGTTCAAATGATGTAAGCAAGAGAAAGAGCACATGTGGGGATATGTTATTCAGAAATATTTTAAATATTGAAAAGGATTCTATATTCATAGTTGCTCATTAAATTATTAAATACACAAATTAAAACAAAGACCAGGCATGAGAAAATGATCATAAGTTATCATGAATATAGGCTATGATTAAATGAATTCATGAATCTGAGTCAAGAAAAAAGAATAGATAATGCATTTCTGGTAACAGAATTCAAGAAAAACAAAAGTCACAGGTTGAAAAAGTTTTTAGAGTATTAAAGGGGAGAGAAATGATGTGTATCTTGATTGCACACTGCTCAACAGCAATATAGAGTCCAGGAAGATGAAGTAATTTTAGAGTATTAATAAAAGTAAAAATTTAAAACTTAGAATGTTTATCCAGTGAAAGTCATTCAATTATGAGGGCACAATAAAGACAGAAATCCATTACAAGGAGATGTGTCATCTAAGAACCCACATTGGTAATATTTTTGGAGGATGTACTTATGTACAAAACAAGTTAAGTGAATGTTGCAAAAGACAGGTGGACTATTGTGCTCAGTTTGGGGGGAGAAATCTACTGCTGCTTAAAAAAGTTGTCAAGAAAAAGATAAAACAGACAAAAGGTAATCAACAAACTAGGAGAACATAGGAAATAAAACATTTGTCTTTCTAGGAAAGATTTTATCTGAAGGAAAGCTGGAAAGATTAAAATCATAATCAATAAAGGAAATAACATATTTGAAAATATAAGAGGGCAGAAATAATTTTGAATGTAACAGCTATTACAATAATTCATTACAATTTATATATTATAATAAATAAAATGGATTAAGCTCATCAGTTAAATGATAGGTGATCAGTTATTTAAACAATCTAATAAAAAATATGAAATGTGGTATCTTTAAGAGATCTGCTAAAACAAGAGAGTGAAGAGCTAGACATGATTGTGAGGTCCAGGGAGGACACTGACCTTTTTTTTTTTTCCTTTGTGTAAGTCATTTAAGAAACTTGATTTAAGATACAAGGAAGGAAACAGTAGAGAAATATTCAATGTTTAAGAGGGAGGGTAGAATCACATAAGCAAGGTTTCAGAGGAGATAAGAAATGATGTAAAGAAAGACCGTTGAAAAGATAAATCTTAAGGAGGCCAGTATACTTTCTTCTGATGCAAAGGGGGAAGTAGGAAAAGTGTAGGAAAATTATTTTGTTGAGATAAAGTACTTTCCTTCACAGATCTGTGAATTCTGTTGATCAAATAGTCAAAATAGTCCTATAAATAAAGGAGATGATAGTTTACAGTTAAACTGTAGGTTTGTAAACCTACAGTTTACAAGTTAAAGAGTATAATCAGAAAAATAAATTATAGAAGATTCAACAGAAGATGAGTATGAAGCAACTGCATTGAGATGAGTGAGTCTCTCTAGAACTATTGGAAGTTTATAATTTTCTCAAGTGCTGTTGCAAATTTGAGTAGAAAATATATGGGCCGGAGTTTTTAAGTTACAATTGCACAAAGCTGGAGCTGGGGTGAAGGCAGAAGTACCAAGTTTCTAAAAATTCAGTTCGGTTCAGTAGGTCAGTCACGTCCGACTCTTTGTGACCCCATGGACTGGAGCACTCCAGTCCTCCCTGTCCATCACCAACTCCCGGATTTTACTCAAAAACATGTCCATTGAGTCCATGATTCCATCCAACCATCTCATCCTCTGTCATCCCCTTCTTCTCTCACCATCAATCTTTCCCAGGATCAGGGTCTTTGCAAGTGAGTCAGTTCCCATCAAGTGGCCAAGTATTGGAGTTTCAGCTTCAGCATCAGTCCTTCCAATGAATATTCAGGACTGATTTCCTTTAGGGTGGATTGGTTGAGTCTCCTTGCTATCCAAAGGACTCTTAGGAGTCTTCTCCAAACCACAGTTCAAAAGCATCAATTCTTCAGTGCTCAGCTTTATCCATAGTCCAACTCTATATCCACCAGTTCAGTTTAGTTCAGTTGGTCAGTCCTATCTGACTCTTTGAGACCTCATGAACTGCAGCACGCCAGGCCTCCCTCTCCATCACCATCTCCAGGAGTTCACTCAGACTCACGTCCATTGAGTCCGTGATGCCATCCAGACATCTCATCCTCTGTCGTTCCCTTCTACTCCTGCCCCCAGTCCTTCCCAGCATCAGAGTCTTTTCCAATGAGTCAACTCTTCACATGAGGTGCCCAAAGTACTGGAGTTTCAGCTTTAGCATCATTCCTTCCAAAGAAATCCCAGGGCTGATCTCCTTCAGAATGGACTGGTTGGATCTCCTTGCAGTCCAAGGGACTCTCAAGAGTCTTCTCCAACACCACAGTTCAAAAGCATCAATTCTTCAGCACTCAGCTTTCTTCACAGTCCAACTCTCACATCCATACATGACTATACATGACTACTTGAAAAACCATAGTCTTGACTAGACGGACCTTAGTCATCAAAGTAATGTCTCTGCTTTTGAATGTGCTATCTAGGTTGGTCATAACTTTTCTTCCAAGGAGTAAGCGTCTTTTAATTTCATGGCTGCAGTCACCATCTGCAGTGATTTTGGAGCCCCCCAAAATAAAGTCTGACATTGTTTCCACTATTTCCTCATCTATTGTCCATGAAGTGATGGACCAGATGCCACGATCATGGTTTTCTGAATGTTGAGCTTTAAGCCAACTTTTTCACTCTCTTCTTTCACTTTTATCAAGAGGCTTTTTAGTTCCTCTTCACTTTCTGCCATAAAGGTGTCATCTGAATATCTGAGGTTATTAATATTTCTCCCAGCAATCTTGATTCCAGCTTGTGTTTCTTCCAGTCCAGCATTTCTCATGATGGACTCTGCATAGAAGTTGAATAAGCAGGATGACAATATACAGCCTTAACGTACTCCTTTTCCTATTTTGAACCAGTCTGTTGTTCCATGTCCAGTTCTAACTGTTGCTTCCTGACCTACATACAGATTTCTCAAGAGGTAGGTCAGGTGGTCTGGTATTCCCATCATCCATACATGACTACTAAAAAAATCATAGCTTTGACTAGATGGACCTTTGTTGGTAATGTCTCTGATTTTTAGCTGTCTAGGTAGGTCATAACTTCTCTTCCAAGGAGCAAGCGTCTTTTAATTTCATGGCTGCAGTCACCATCTGCAGTGATTTTGGAGCCCCCAAAATAAAGTCTCTCACTGTTTCCACTGTTTCCCCATCTATTTGCCGTGAAGTGATGGGACCAGGTGCCATGATCTTAGCTTTCTGAATGTTGAGTTTTAAGTCAACTTTTTCCTTTTTCATTTTCATCAAAAGGCTCTTTAGCTCTTCTTCACTTTCTGCATATCTGAGGTTATTGATATTTCTCTTGGCAAAGTTGATTCCAGCCTGTGCTTCATCCAGTCTAGCATTTCTCATGATAAACTTGCATATAAGTTAAATAAGCAGGGTGACAATACACAGCCTTGACGTACTCCTGTCCCAATTTGGAATCTGTCTGTTGTTCCCCCTCCTGTTCTAGCTGTTGGTTCTTGACCTGCATACAGATTTCTCAGGAGACAAGTCAGGTGGTCTGGTACTGCTGTCTCTTTCAGATTATTTCATGGATTTCTGTGATCCACACAAAGACTTTGGCATAGTCAATAAAGCAAAAGTAGATGATGTTTTTATGGAACTCTCTTGCTTTTTTGATGATCCAATGAATGTTGACAATTTGATGTCTGGTTCCTCTGCCTTTTCTAAAACCAGCTTGAATTTCTGAAATTTCATGGTTCACATACTGTTGAAGCCTGGCATGGAGAATTTTGAGCATTACTTTACTAGTGTGTGAGATGAGTGCAATTGTGTGGTAGTTTGAGCATTCTTTGGCATTGCCTTTCTTTGGGATTGGAATGCAAACTGACCTTTTCCAGTCTTGTGGCCCCTGCTGAGTTTTCTAGATTTGCTGGCATACTGAGTGCAGCACTTTCACAGCATCATCTTTCAAGATTTGAAATAGCTCAACTGGAATGCCATCACCTCCACTAGCTTTGTTCACAGTGATGCTTCCTAAGGCCCACTTGACTCTGCATTCCAGGATGTCTGACTCTAGGTGAATGGTCAATCATCATGATTACCTGTGTTGTAAACATCTCTTTTGTATAGTGCCTCTGTGTATTCTTTCCACATCTTCTTAATATCTTCTGCTTCTATTAGGTTATTTCTGTCCTTTATTGTGCCGATCTTTTCATGAAAATTTCCCTTGGTATCTCTAGTTTTCTTGAAGAGATCTCTAATCTTTCCCATTATGTTGCTTTCTTCCATTTCTTTGCATTGATCACTGAGGAAGGCTTTCTTATTCTTGCTATTCTTTAGAACTCTGCATTTAAATGGGCATATCTTTCCTTTTCTCTTTTGCCTTTTGCTTCTCTTTTCATAGCTTTCTGGAAGGCCTCCTCAGACAACCATTTTGTCTTTTTGCATTTCTTTTTCTTGGGGATGATATTGATCACTGCCTCCTGTGCAATGTCATGAACCTGTGTCCATAATTCTTAGGCACTGTGTCTATCAGATCTAATCCCTTGAATCTCTTTGTCACTTGTACTGCATAGTCATAAGGGATTTGATTTAGTTCGTACCTGGATGGTCTAGTGGTTTTTCCCTACTTTCTTCAACTTAAATCTGAATTTGGCAATAAGGAGTTCATGATCTGACCCACAGTCAGCTCCTGGTCTTGTTTTTGCTGGCTATATACAGCTTCTCCGTCTTTGGGTGTAAAAAATACAATCAATCTAATTTTGGTGTTGACCATTTGGTGATGTCCATATGTTGTTGGAAAAGGGTGTTTGCTATGACCAGTGTGTTCTCTTGGCAAAATTATGTTAGCTTTTGCCCTGTTTCATTCTGTATTCCAAGGCCAAATTTGCCTATTACTCCAAGTATTTCTTGACTTCCTACTTTTGCATTCCAGGCCCTATAATGTAAAGGACATATTTTTTAGGTGTTATTTCTAGAAGGTCTTGTAGGTTTTCATAGAACTATTCAACTTCAGCTTCTTCAGCATTACTGGTCAGGGCTTAGACTTGGATTACTGTGGTATTGAATGATTTGCCTTGGAAACAAACTAGTCATTTTTAAGATTGCATTCAAATACTGCATTTTGGACTTTTTTGTGGACTGTGATGGCTATTCCATTTCTCCTAAGGGATTTTTTCCCACAGCAGTAGATATAGTGGTCATCTGAGTTAAATTAGCCATTCCAGTCCATTTCAGTTCACTCATTCCTGAATGTCGATGTTCACCCTTGCCATCTCCCGTTTGACCATTTCCACTTTGCCTTGATTCATGGACCTAACATTCCAAGTTTCTATCAATATTGCTATTTATAGCATTTGACTTTACTTCCATCACCAGTCACATCCACAACCAATTGGATGTTGATTTTGCTTTGGCTCTGCCTCTTTATTCTTTCTGGAGTTATTTCTCCACTGATCTCCGGTAGCATATTGGGCACCTACCAACCTGGGGAGTTCCTCTTTCCAATGTCCTATGTTTTTGCCTTTTCATACTATTCACGAGATTCTCAAGACAAGAATACTGAAGTGGTTTGCCGCTCCCTTCTCCAGTGGACCACTTTCTGTCAGAACTCTCCGTAGTCAAGACGGACTATTGCATCTAGACAAGTGAGCCAAGCAGATAAATCCAGAGGGGACTGATGGACCCAGAAACAGGCAGGGACCGAGGAGATAAAAGTTCAGTGAGGCCAAGGGGATGATTTAAATATAGTAATTAAGTCAGAGAGGGAAGTATAGAAATTGAGATCAGAACATGGCAGTTTCACTGAATTCTTTCAATGTGTGAACATTCCTGTTAACATAAGAGTAGGTGGAAGATTTTGAAATTTAGGCGTTAAAAACCTACAAGGAAAAGAGATTGGAAGGGTCAGTGCAATCAGAGGATTACAAATGAGATGGCTTTTTCTGTCACTGGGAAAAATTTTTTTTAATTAAAAAATTACTTCTGGAAAGAAAAGAAAAATCAAACTTCAGGGCCCCTTCCTTTTATTTGCTGTTTCCACTGAATTTCTTTATTCAAAGTGACTTCTAGCCCAAACTTCAAAATGTGTCTCCTTTATGGAGGTAACTATAATAGCTTGATGTGTAACTTAAATTCCCCAGAGTTAAAATGAAGATATTAGTTTAAGAGGTGGCATTTGAAAGCAGCATAGACTGTGAAGAGGTGTGCATTCAGTGTGGAAGTAAGGCTGCCTGTGTCTTATCTTGAAGGTAATTAGAGTTCCCCAAAGACAGAAAATCAATGTATTCTAAATGAGAATAATTTAGTTGTTGTTGCATCAAGTAAGCATAATATCACCAAAAGAATCTTTACAACTGTATACATTCTTATCATCTTACTTAAAATAATGTTTATAGCACTGTCAAATTATAAGTGTTATGTTCAAAATGCTAACAAGACAGATGATGACACATAGTCAATATGTGCAAGCTTCTGTTAGTACTTTAATGCTTCATACAAGATAATTATTTTTGAGTAACAACTCCATTTAAAGTAAATTAACATCTTTCTTTTACATAAAGACTTTTTTCCTTATAACATTCCTAAACAATACAGCCTCAAGATTCACTTTATGAGGAATGCTGCAAAAATATCTTCTCACCTGTTCCCCCAGCAGAGGTTGCCAGTCACAATTATTGAAGGGCGTGAACTAATGTTATATGAGTCTATCAAGAACCTTCACATCCAGGGCACAATCAGAATGGCATATTCTGACCACCATGCAGAAGTAAAGTGAACTTCTTTGCAGCTATAAATAAGCCCAAATTTGATATTTTCCAGAATAATGGACAACTATCTTACCTTTAGCAAGCCTTCTCTTACATGTGTAGTTTAACCACTGAATTCAAATCCCTCTTAACAAATATAATGTATTGCTTAGTTCAGCTTAAGGAGGCTTATTTAACAATATGCAAATGTAATATATTGCCTAAGCCTGCACAATGCATATTATCATTTGTAGCCTGTTCTTGTGTTCTTCTCCATCTGTGTTCAATTGTTCAATAACTATTTTCATAGAAAATTAATGTGGTAGGACAGATCACAATGGTAATCATGATCTCTGCTTTCATGGATCTTAGTGCATAGTGAGACAGATAGCATGAAACAAGTAAATTTTTAAAATCTATAAATAATATTATGATTATTTTATAATTAATATTATTAATAAATTAATGAATTTTCCCAAGTGATATGAGGGAAATAAGATTTTCTAAAAAAGAAATACTCTCCAGTAGAAGATGGTAGAAATATCTAATTCTGACAGAAAGGGAAGAATAGATCTCTGAGTAAGATTTAATTAAATGGGGATTGAGATAACAGGTAAAAGTTCTTGGAAGTATGGGGTGAAATGTGGGAGCAGGAATGACTGAGGTGGTAATTGAGTGAGCCAGAAAGATCAGCATGTGGAAAGATCGTGTGGTGGGAATTAGCAGAACATGCTTGAGAAAGGAAGTACAGCAAGGAAAATGCAACATGGTATAAGATGAAGTTAGTGAGGTGGCTAAACAAGAGGATGAATGTAAATTAGAGCAAGCTGAGCACCCAGCACATCTTGTCATGTATGAAGCTCATTTCTATTCTTCACACCTTCCATACTGCTATGATGCCCAAAAGGTTTTCTGCTTTTTTAGGCTGGTTCTCCCTATAAATTTCCCATCACAGATACATGTGTGTAGTGGTCTTCTTAGTTATTAGTTAGCATACTAATGAAAACCAATGACCCCATTGATAATTTTATTTTTTAATTAATTAATTTTAAATTTTACTTTATAATACTGTATTGGTTTTGCCATACATTGACATGAATCTGCCATGGATGTACATGTGTTCCCAATCCTGAACCCCCCTCCCACCTCCCTCCCCATATTATCTCTCTGGGTCATCCCAGTGCACCAGCCCCAAGCATCCTGTATCCTGTATCAAACCTAGACTGGCGATTCGTTTCTTACATGATAGTGTACATGTTTCAATGCCAATCTCCCAAATCATCCCACCCTCTCCCTCTCCCACAGAGTCCAAAAGACTGTTCTATACATCTGTGCCTCTTTTGCTGTCTCTCATACAGGGTTATCATTAGCATCTTTCTAAATTCCATATACATGCATTAGTATACTGTATTGGTGTTTTTCTTTCTGGCTTATTTCGCTCTGTATCCACCTCATTAGAACTGATTCAAATGTATTCTTTTTAATGGCTGAGTAATACTCCATTGTGTATATGTACCACAGCTTTCTTATCCATTCATCTGCTGATGGACATCTAGGTTGCTTCCATGTCCTGGCTATTATAAACAGTCCTGCAATGAACATTGGGGTACATGTGTCTCTTTCAATTCTGGTTTCCTCGGTGTGTATGCCCAACAGTGGGTTTGCTGGGTCATAAGGCAGTTCAATTTCCAGTTTTTTAAGGAATCTCCACACTGTTCTCCATAGTGGCTGTACTAGTTTGCATTCCCACCAACAGTGTAAGAGGGTTCCTTCTGCTCCCCATTGATAATTTTAATGAAAAATCACACAAATAGTCCTTTTAAAAGTAGTTTGAAAGTCCTCTGAAATTTTCCTATGGAGTATGTATGTCTGTGT
>SJYC01089043.1:0-17526 GCA_006408675.1 Madoqua kirkii
ATAGGATGGACAGGGAAGCCTGGTGTATGCGATTCATGGGCTCGCAAAGTGACTGAGTGACTGAACTGAACTGAACTCAGTTTGTAAACACTGACAACAAGTTTAGCTGTAATTATGGAAGCTCATTTGGAAAATTCTTCAGGTATTTAGATAATAGAAAAAATATATATAAATTAACCTAATTATCACTATTTAATATTACCAAGGGCTTCCTTGGTGGTTCAGGCATAAAGAATCTGCCTGCCAATGTGGGAGATGTAGGTTCAGTCGGGTAGGGAAGATCCCTTGAAGAAGGAAATGGCAACCCATTCCAGTATTTTTTTTTTTATTTAAATTTATTTATTTTAATTGGAGGCTAATTACTTTATAATATTGTACTGGTTTTGCCATACATCAACATGAATCCACATGTACACGTGTTCCCAATCCTGAACCCACCCCCCCTCCTACTTCCTTCCCCATGCCATCCATTCCAGTATTTTGTCTGGTGAATCCCATGGACAGAGGAGCCTGGTGAGCTACAGTTCCCGGGGTCACAAGAGTGGGACACAATTTAGCGACTAAACAACAATAATCTCTCTAAAGGAATAATGTGTGTCTGTGTATACTCAGTCATATCCGACTCTTTGCCACCCCATGGATTGCAGCCCACCAGGCTCCTCTGTCCATGGGATTTCCCAGGCAAGAATACTTGCATGGAAAATCTCAAGGATATCTTCCCAACCCAGAGTTCGAACCAACATAGCCTTGAGTCTCCTGCATTGCAGGCAGATTCTTTACTACCAGGGAAGGTGAGAGAAATAACATATTTCACAGTGAAGGGAAAATAGATCTCTAAACTACTCCTTTTTATTCTGAGATTGACAATGAGACAATAGAAAAAAGTGAACTGTCAAAGCTTCTGCCATCTTTTCCCTGTTACTGAAAGGGAAGAATGTGCATTAAAAAAAAACCATTGTTTTTGCAAAGGTTTAGAGGCTTTGGAGATGTAAAATTAAGCCTGGAGTCGTATTTTAGAGAACTGACTTGTTTTGCATAACAAGGTGATTTGAGTATCTGTGAAGGAACCTAAGGTGGGGGTTAACGAAGAGGAAAAAGTGGGTTCTTAGAATCTTCAGAGGAAGAGGATGAGAAACTCCAAGAAATGAAACTACTGTTTATCTCAGTGTTGTGCTGTGCTGTGTTCACTGGCTAAGTCCTGTCTGACTCTTTGAGACCCTATAGACTATAGTCTACCAGGCTCCTCCGTCCATGGGCATTGTCCAGGCAAGAGTACTGGAGTCCTCCAGGGGATCTTCCCAACCCAAAGATCAAACCCAGTTCTCCCTCATTGCAGGTGAATTCTTTACCAACTGAGTCCATTTTCCCTCAAACCTTAAGTGAAACATGCTCTTCTCATAAGTGCTTTGTTTGAAGTTCCTTTCCGTATGTTTGTATGTGTGTATGGCTGTGTGTGTGTCAGGGGGTGTGTCATCTTACAAAGAGATAGAATTCCATGTTCATGTAAGAATAGAGGGAGAATGATAGCCAAGCACTGTGAGATACAAGTGAAATGGAGGGTTCAAATGTAGCAGAAACTCTGAAGCAGAATTAATTCTGAAAATGAGAAGGCCTGGGAAATTAACAGAAATCCTAAGTAGGGCCTTAGAATACTGACAGAACATAGGTTGAGACAATCAAAACATCTTTTTCAACTGCAAAGGACAGAGTGATAGCTGAGTTTCAGTAATCAATAAATAATACAAACTTACAAGCTAGAATTAAATTACCAACTGTGGTGCTGGTGAAGGCTTTTGAGAGTCTCTGAGACAGCAAGGAGATCAAACCAGTCAAACTTAAAAGAAATCAACCCTGAATCATTAGAAGGACTGATGCTGAAGCTGAAGTTCTAATACTTTGACAACCTGATGCAAACAGCTGACTCATTGGAAAAGACCCTGATTCTGGGAGAGGTTGAAGACAGAGGAAGAAGAGGGCAACAAAGGATGAGATGATTGGATGGAATCACTAATTCAACAGACATGAACTTGGGCAAACTCCGGGAGATGGTGAGGGACAGGGAAGCCTGGCATGCTGCAGTCCATTGGGTCACAAAGAGTTGGACATGACTTGGCAACTGAACAAACAAAAACTAGCCAGAAAGAGTTATTTTAAGGATAATGCAGACAGAGAACAGATGAGGACACAAGCAGGAAGGAGAGGTTGTGACAAATGATGAGCGTAACATTGAAATTACACATTGCCATATGTAAAACTAGATAGCCAGTGGAAATTTATTGTATGAAGTAGGGAGCTCAAAATCAGAGCTCTATGATAACCTAGAGAGGTGGGATGGGGCAGAAGGGAAGTTCCAGATAAGGGACATATATATATACCTATGGCTGATTCATGTTGCTATATGGTAGAAATCAACAAAATATTATGAAACAATTATCCTCCAATTAAAAATTAATTAATTACAAAATAAAGCAGACATACTAGTCATAGGTTTACTTTATCACTCTCAAAAATATTTCACCTCCCCGTGAAGAACTTGTGTCAGAGCTAGTAGCTTAGATACATTTCTCTGTGGTTTGCAACGCTAACCTCAGTCTTACTATATGATCCAGCAGTCATATATGAGAACTTATCTCTACATAAAAATCTGCACATGACTATTTATAGCAGCTTTATTTATCATTGCACAAAATTGGGGCTTTTAAATGGTTGGTGTTCTTTCTGCTCTTGTGTGCATGCATGAATGTTCTGTTGTGTCTGACTCTTTGCAACCTCATAACATGTGGCCCACAAGGCTCCTCTGTCCATGGAATTTGCTAGCAAGAATTCTGGAGTGGGTTGCTATTTCCGACTACAGGGGATCTTCCTGACCCAGGGATTGAAAAGTTTCATATGTCTCCTTCATTGGCAGGTGGATTCTTTGCCATTAGTGCTACCTGGGAAGTCCCTTGATTAAAGATAACCCTCTTTCACTAAATTGCTGCGTTACCCAGTCATATGCACACGAAGAAGCTGGAACACAGAAAGCAGAGCCCTGCCTGGATATGCTATCATTGTATGATTCATTGGCAGGTGGATTCTTTGCCATTAGTGCTACCTGGGAAGTCCCTTGATTAAAGATAACCCTCTTTCACTAAATTGCTGCGTTACCCAGTCATATGCACACGAAGAAGCTGGAACACAGAAAGCAGAGCCCTGCCTGGATATGCTATTCATTGTATGTGCTGCTGCTGCTAAGTCACTTCAGTCGTGTCCAACTCTGTGCAACCCCAGAGATGGCAGCCCACCAGGCTCCACCATCCCTGGGATTCTCCAGGCAAGAACACTGGAGTGGGTTGCCACTTCCTTCTCCAATGCAAGAAAGTGAAAAGTGAAAGTGAAGTCGCTCAGTTGTGTCCAACTCTTAGCAACCCCATGGACTGCAGCCCACCAGGTTCCTCCATCCATGGGATTTTCCAGGCAAGAGTACTAGGACCATACAATAACCATCATGTGTTATTGTGTAAAGCACTGGATACAGTGAAACCAGAGAGCAAGATATGACACAAAAATGCATCCGCACTGATAAAAATCTCATCCAGGGAACCAATCCAATGTGCTTTAAGTGACTTATTCCTGACTATCCTTCTGGGCTTCATTTGTCTGGTATCCACTGGTAATATAATTGTCCAATTTTCCTCATAAAAAGAATGCATTCTATTTGTCTGATAGTTCATTTTATCAGTCATGTGAAATGAGGGTACCAAGAATTGTTACTGTGCTTTAAGGCTATTTCTTTGGTTGATTTTTAAATGAAAACAAAGATCGAAGGATTTACATCCTTCAATTGAAGGATTTGCCTAATTGGAACATATTTGCTAGGCTAAAATCTATACACATGATATCTTCTATGATTTGTTCACTTATTTAATTGGAGTCTAGCAATCAGTACATGTTTGAACCACACAAATATTTAATGTGTGAGTACTTAATTATTCTATTCAAGTCAATCAAAACATCTGTTTAGCTAAAGCAGACAGTACTCCCTAGTGTGCAGGTGTACAGCAGTTCTAGGCAAGGAGCTGTCCAAGTCAAACTTGTCACTTTGTCACTTATAAAAATAGATACCAGCTAGTTACTTAAACAGTCCACCAAACCAGACAGTATTTCCAATGTATCTTCTATAAGGAGTTTATTCCTTAACCTGAATGAAGTTAAAGTCCTTAGGGCTTTTTTTTAACACTGCATGTTTCACCAGTTCAATTATGCTAAGTATCATAAGGCATTATCCATGACATCCTATTACTGTGACAATTTCAAATATCAGTCTTGGTTATATGAGTTATCTTTTGATTATTAGGAGTTGGGATTTTTTAGTTTGTAGAAGGAAAAACATGAATATGTAAATTATACTTTACTTCAGTGTTCTAATAATACCTTACTGGAGGTATTCTAAATATTCACCTACTCTACACTCTCAAGTGATTATAAAGTGTGAAAGTGTTTTTTGCTCAGTTGTGTCCTACTCTTTGCAACCCCATGGACTATAGCCCTATCAGCTCCTCTTACCATGGAGTTCTCCAGGCCAGAATTCTGGAGTGGGTAGCCATTCCCTTCTCAGGGACTCTTTCTGACCTAAGATCGAACCCAGGTCTCCCACATTGCAGGCAGATTCTTTACCTTCTGAGCCACCAAGGAAGCCTAATAATACCATTGGAGGTATTCTAAATGTGCACTTAGTCCCATGCTCTAGTGATTACAGATTCAATATCAGAAATCAAATTGAACAAGATCAGACTAAAAATCAGACCATGACAAAAATAACGCAGAATTTTGATCAAAGTTAGGTCTATTGTCCTATTTTACCAACTCCTTGAAAACCATATTTTTCTTAAAAAGCCTTTAATTATAAAATACAGATTTATCTTTTTCTAAAATAGCCAATATAATGCATTAATAAAATACTTTTCTACACCTAAAATGCCTAAAGACAAAATATTTCATTTGTGAAGGTCTCATATTCTTGTTGCTTTCTGTAAGTGCATTCTCAGGAAATTGTTATAAAAGCATTAGGTAGAACTCTGAGTATCTTTGCTTGATGTCCACTACACAAAAAGCAGAGAGAGCTAAATGGCTGTTTTTGAAGCAACATACAGAAAAATAAAAGCCTCACATGTAAACCAAGGTAGCTAGAGAAACTTGGTATCTAAAAGCTTTTCTAACAGCTCATAGTCAATAAAATTGTGGCAAACATATAAAGTATTTTCATTTATAAATGAAAAATATTAACTGTTGAGGTATGAACTTCAGAGAGTTTCTGAAAATATGCTTATGAAAATTGATAAGTATTTATAAAATGTTCTCAACATCCAAGTTATCATCATATGTATTATCCCTAAATTTTCATACATAAATTGTAATTTGCTCACCCCATTATCTGAATATCATTATTGGCTTCTTATTTATCAAGTTCTGAGATAATTTCTTCTTTTGCTTTCTGTTCTCCTTATTATCATTGATAATGATAATTATTCAAGCAAATATTTTTTATTTAAAAGAATCTCTATATAAAAAATGAGTGAGTGAATGAAAGTTGCTTGGTGTGTCCAACTCTTTGTGACCTGATGTATTGTATACCACCAGGCTCCTCTGTCCATGGGGATTCTCCAGGCAAGGGTACTGGAGTCCTCCAGGGAATCTTCCCAACCCAGGGATTGAACTCAGGTCTCCCACACTGCAGGCAGATTCTTTATGATCTGAGCCACTAAGGTAGTTACTAAATTTTGACAATCATTGGTATGTGAAAATGCTAGAGAAATGCCAAGATCATCTCATTATATAAGAATCTGACAAATATTGAGAGACAGCCATGTAAAGGGCAAGCTCATGTGAATTTTTATTGAACTTGCCAATTATGATTTTTAAAGGGCAATTCAGTGACTTAAAAAGATGTGAAATTATTCTACTTTGCACCTGATTCCTTAACAATGCTTGTTACATAACCTCTATACTTTCAGGGAGAAAAAAAAATTAGATAATTTTTTTCTTTAATTTTAAACATATTTAAAAGACATGTATTATTAAATTTTCATGGCCATTAAAAATTGATAGATTTTAAATATTAGTTTATTAAATCATATAATTAACTATAAGGTAAAATTTTAAATCTAACTTTTAAAATATCAATTTTACTTACATTTTTTGGTATTATATTCATTCATTTCCTAACGTATTTGCTGTAAAATACAACTTTTCTTAGTGAACATAAAAGCTCTGTGTTTGAATTCAATGTGTATACAGAAAATAGCATCACAAGTTGGTTTTTCTGAAGTTCACCTTCTCTTTTGAAGTTTACCTTCTCTTTTGAAGTTTCTTGGTAATTATCTGACTTCAGCAGCTTTTCTCAACACTGCTGCTGCTAAGTCACTTCAGTCATGTCCCACCCTGTGTGACCCCATAGACGGCAGCCCACCAGGCTCCCCTGTCCCTGGGATTCTCCAGGCAAGAACACTGGAGTGAGTTACCATTTCCTTCTCCAATGCATGAAAGTGAAAAGTGAAAGGGAAGTCACTCAGTCATGTCCGACTGTTTGCGACCCCGTGGACCGCAGCCTACCAGGCTCCTCCACCCATGGGATTTTCCAGGCAAGAGTACTGGAGTGGGGTGCTACTGGCAACACTAGAGATCCCTTAAATAATGTCATGTCTGATTCTTTGAAGCTCCATAGACTGTAGCCCAGCAGCGTTCACTGTCCATGGAATTTTCCAGGCAAGAATACTGGAGTGGGTTGCCATTTCCTCCTCCAGGGAATCTTCATGACCCAGGGATCAAACCCGCATTTCTTGTGTCTTCTGTAGTGGCAGGGGGATTCTTTACCACTAGTGCCACCTGAGAAGCCAATAATAATGACCCATCACACCTAAATTTTAGTCTCTCAGTTTGTTTCAGTCCTTCAGAGAACTCCAGTTAACTGATTTCATCTCCCTTGACCCAAGCCTTATACATCATAGTTAACCAGGAAGTTAATGGATGGTCTCCATTGTGTCAGGGGCCACTCCTCATCCAGTTAACCTTTGGTATGGGGTCTTGTGATAAAAAAGTATACCTGCTGCCCTTCAGAAGGCTCAGATAGTTACAGTTTTCCATGGAGCTTTGGGCAGGTAAGAATTTAAATTAAACATATTGCATTTCTTCACAAGGCAATGTCATGCAATAAAACAGACTGGGTTCTTGATTATAGTGGCTCAGTTGTGTCTGACTCTTTGTGACCCCATGGACTGTAGCCCACCAGGCTTCTCTGTCCATGGGATTCTCCAGGCAAGAATACTGGAATAGGTAGCCATTTCCTTCTCCAGGGGATCTTCCTGACCTAGGGATTGAACCTGAGTGTTCTGCATTGCAGGCAGATTCTTTACACTCTGAGCCACTAGGGATGCCCTATTGAGTTTCCTCACAAGGTAAAGTCATGCAATGAAACAGATTGGGTTTTTGAGTATAGCAGCCTAACATTTGATCTTGAGCTTCCTGACCTTGAGCAAGTTCCTTAAACTTTAAGCCTTAGTTTGTTTATCTGTGAGTGTCCCTGGTGGATCAGCTGGTAAATCCACCTGCCATGCCGGAGACCTGGGTTCGATCCATGGGTTAGGAAGATTCCCCTAGGAAGGGAACAGCTACCCACTCCAGTATTCTGGCCTGGAGAATTCCACGGACTGCATAGTCCATGGCTTTGCAAAGAGTCAGACATGACCGAGCAACTTTCACTTTACTTATTTATAATCACTCCCTGAATTTAGACAAGACACTGGACTTTTCAATACTAGAGTTTCTTTCATCATTAAATAGAATCAGTAAAGATTATCAGTATCCACTACTAATTTTATGAAGCAGTTGCTTTATAAATAGTGCTTAGCACAGGCTCTGGTGTATGGGAAACTTTCAAATCAATATAGTTACACATATTCATACAGGAAAGAACCTTTCTCTTGGTTCTAAGAGCTCTCCCTTGGGAGGCCTGAAGTGCACAGCATTGTTTACAGCTATATAAAAACAATCCAACAGTACAGTTAATTTTTAAGGATTACAAGGGAAATCTACATCCATCTCATTTTGATGTTAAGGGAATGGTGTTTTTCTATCTATTGGCTTCATTCTTATCTCTTACCAAGGGAACTCAGACAGGAAAGTGGTGTGCATTTGCTAGGTCCTCTTAAATATACACAAAAATATTTCTTTGATTGCAAGCAAATAGTTTGGTATATTTTAGTATAGCAGTAAGTTCCTTTGAGTTACACAAATTTTCAGTCCCTAATCTTTATGCTTTGTGTGTGTGTGTATTTATTTATCTCAGAGTGTCTCATCTCATCTATTTACTTGCATTTGCCTATCTGTCCATACATTTATATATGTCTGTATATATACAGTGTGTGTGTGCGTGCATTTTCCTAGACTTTTCTATATATCCAGACAGCTATGAAGAGATTTTTTTTTTCCCCACAAAATTCCTGCAAGCTTGGTTACCATCATGGTTTTAGAAGTTTGACTAATCTGGTTACAACACTCACACTCTCCAAGAAAACTACTATATTTGTATTCAGTAAACATATAACTAAAGGGACACAGATTCTTTAACATGTCTTAGTTTAAAGGAACAGTTAGCAAGCCCTGCAGGATATAGTACAGGTGGGAAGACCTCACCTAGAGGAGTCAGGGAAAGTTGAACTTGAACTGTAAATCGAAACTTTATTCCTCAATTTCATTGCTTCAGAGATGTTTTAGCCTCATGTTTGATCTTCAGTAGACAGGATCTCCTAATGCTCTCTGGTGGACAGAGAGGAAGGGGTTTGTGCTATGGAGGAGAGAAATTCACAAAGATATTGTTCAACTCTCATGATAAAAGTTAAAAATGACAAAGTCTGTTGGCAGTATACGTTTCCAAATTGAATTGCTGTATTTTCAGTGTGTGACCTGTGTCATTCTGAATATTTTTCTGCCCTCAGGTAGAAAACATTTAAACTATCTAAGAGGAATTTATTACTTAAAGAAAAGTACATACACAATTTTTGCCATGCAAATTAGACTCTCTGGTGCATACTCTCTTGTAAAGTAGAAGAGGTAGTTATTTGGACTTTAAGGAAGGACAATAAAATATAATTTTCCTATATATGTGCCTTTGGTGTATAGGACTCAAGTCACAGTTCAGACACCTTAATCCATTTATATACCCATTTAACTGTGTCTTCAGAAAAAAGAATTAGGATTCTTTACCAGCCAGTATCATAAAATGATCTGAAATTATCTCAACAGCAGCAAATCAAAAAAGAAAGACCATTCTTTATCTCCTAAATTACATGTCTCTCAAGTGGCCTTTCCTATCTTTATCTCTCTCAAAAGCTCCTTTTGAGGATAACAGAGTTATATAATTCTTTAATGAAATGTGATCTCTTTCCCTGGATACACCTGCCTGCAGAGAGATAAGAGGTCCCCAAACCATTATTTTCCTAGAGTTTTCCTATCTCATCATTAAAACCAGTTTTCTTCAAGCTCTGCCATGTAGTTGAGATTTCCCAAGAGGTGTATAACGACATGCCACAAAGCAACCTTCCGGGCTACCATTTTGACTTCTCTTCCAGCTTAACTAATTTTGATGATACGGGGTTAGTTTAATGTATTAATTTGGCTGGCTACACAGTGCCCAGATTAAACATAGCTGGGCGTGCCTGGTGGGTGAAGCTGTGTCCAGATGTGACTAGCATTTGAATCTGTGGGCTCAGTAAAGCACCACTGCCCTCCCCAGGGTGGGGTATCTCATCCAGTCTACTGAGGGCTTGAACAGAGCAGAAGCCAGACAAATAAGGAATGTGCCCCTATTTCCCGCCTCACTCCCTAAGCTGGGATGTCTCATCTCATCTTGCAACTTTGAACTGGGGTCACACCATTGGCTCCCCTGGAGGACAGGCCTTCAGACTTGAACTGAATGACGCCATCTGCGTTTCTAGGTCTCTAGCCTGCAGACAGATCTTTCAGCCTCTATGGTCACAGTTCTGTTTCCCTGGAGAACCCTGACTAAAACAATGTCTCTGTTATTCTCCAGAGAAGAAATTTGAACTATAAAGCCAAAGCACACAGAGTTCGCTGCTGCCACCGCCTGTCATCCCGGCATGCATCAGGGCTGCCTGTCCCGGAAGCCCTTACTTCCTGAATATGCCACGCTGTATGCTGTGCTCACGTTACGGCTCTCACGGACACCACTGCTCTAGCCACTGGGAGACAGCCAGGGCCAGTGAAGCTCCACACTGCAGCAGTCACTGAGAGGTACAATGGTCCCTCTGCCTGTACTTCGGGCATCATCTCTCATTCTGGCCAGATGATGGCATTGTCACTCTTTGCCTTTATAAGTGCTGACAGCAACAGTTCTGATGTTCCATGCCCTTAATACTTCGAGGAGGCTTTAAGAAAGTGACATTTTAGTTTTCACTTGCTCCTTTGTTACAGATTTCTTACCTAAGGATCAAGATATAAATTTGTAAGGATTGGATACAAAACAATGTGAGGGACAGGCATCAAGCTACCTTCAAATTTGCCTTCTAGCAGGAATCTACTGCTTTTGAATCAGACTAGCACACTTTTACTTGTAGAATCTTGTAGAATATAAGATTTTTTGGTTTTCATATAAATATGTCTCCTGAATGGTCAACCTTCAAGAATGCTAGACATATCCAAGTATTCTTCAATGCTAGGCTGAACACAGAAAAGGTTCAAAGTGGGATTTTTGATAAACAGCATTCAAATAATTGCTTCCATGTGACACATCACGCCAGAGTAGTCTGGGACTAAGGCTGGAATGATCAACTTTTCTTGGAGCACTTAGTGATATGGGAAATGAAAAGAATGAATGTAAAATTATACTCAAGTTGTTCCGTACTTGGATTAGTAGCTAAAGTTCTATTGTGATTATCTAATGTTGGAGCATAAAAAGGGGAAGAAAAAGTTATTTTCTGAAACATATTATTTTGATTTTTCTTCCCTTTAAAAAACAGAATTGAAAGTCTCATTAATGTCAGAGTTGCAAGAGGATGTTTTGCTTTAAATATGGATAATGAATCAAAGAGAATTGTATTGGTCAATATAATGTAGGTTAAAAAATCTGATTTAATAGAAATAACAATGAGAGCATATAGAAATTTTATTTTTCTCTTCTGCCTACCTCCTAGGAGGAAAAAGCCCAATGGGAAACAATCTTCCTATAAGCAAAGTGACAGCCATGGAAAATAGGGACTAGGACAGTTCTGGATCTGCTCTGATTAATAGAAAATGATTTGGGTAGGAGTTGGAGAGTAATGCAAGTCAGAGACCTGGAGACAGACAGAAACTGCACCTTTGGTCATTAATTATCATGTGTAAGCAATCCACACAGCATCAGCTCCAGCATCCTCTAGTTTCAGGGCACCAGCTAGTCACCCAAACTGAGTCATAGTCTAGGGGGTGGCTTTAGCACCATGCAAGCCAAAGGCTCCACACATCCTGAAAACAAAATACCAACAAATTGAAAGTGTTTATTCTCATGATATGCGTGGGGGAATGAGCAAAAAGGATGGTGGATATGATGTCTTTCCTTTTTTGTCTACAGAATAAAATAAACAGACCTCACTGTTTTGTTATTGTTGTTGTTGTTCTAGGTATCAGATAAGGTGTGAGATAGTAGAAGCTGAAAAAGCTTTTCCATAAAATTTTAAACTAATGCAGAACCATATTCTGTAAAACTATCTCTTTCTGGGTCCTCCGAAAGTCCTAAGGATTCTTTGAAATGTTCCAAGGACAGTAACCATGTTTGTAAAGAAATATTCAATGGAATAATTTTTAATGTTTCTTTTCTATAAGACTATGTGTCTACAAATATAAAAATTATCTTTTTAAATTTCTCACAATAACCTTTTTAAATGACCTGGATCTTCTATATCATCTCAAGAGTTCCATTTTTCTAAAGCAAGCAGAGTTTTTTAATTACAAGTTTATGTTTGTTGCAATTAGCATATGAGTTAATGATAGTAGTTTATAATATAATACAGTGGTAGTTTATATGCCATGTGCACATCTTACAGTATATTGGGGTCTGGTGTAAAGATCACAATTATAACGTACTCCATTTTAGAGGTTTTCGTATGAGATGTTTGTACCAAGGTCTATTGATTGGGAAATCAGAGTTCTGGTCCCAGATTTGCTCCTGGATACAAGAAATACACATGCAGGGTCACTTAACTCTTTGCAGTCTGATTTTGCTATCTGTAAAATGTGGAGTTGCATCAGAGAGTTTCTTTATTTCACATTTTGAAAAATAATATTATTGAAGTACAGTCGATTTATAGCATTGCATTTAATTTCTGCTGTATAACAAGGTGACTCCATTATCATATTCTTTCCATATTCTTTTCCATTTTGGTTTATCATAGGATATTGAATATAGGTCCCTGTGCTATACAATAGGACTTTGTTGTCTATCTGTCCTATATAAGATAGTTTGCATCTCCTAATCCAAAATTCCCAGTCCTGCTCTCTTCCAGCCCTGCTAAGAGAGGCCGTTTTGATTTAAAATGATTTTCTAGCTAAAATTATAATTTTAAGCTTTAGATTGTAATTTTACATTACTACCAAATCTTATAGTCATTTTTTTGCTTTTTATGCCTATTAGAGAAGTGAATTGGCAGTCATTGTGCCAGGCAATATCCTGGATGGTCTCTATCTATAAAATGTTATGCAGGTTTCACAGCCCTTCCTTTGTTGTGGTCCCCCATCATCCTAAATGAGGAAATGGGCTTTCAAACAGTAGTAGACTTCCTCACATTTATATTGTAGAGCTAAAAGTTGAAAATAGGGCTGCTTAACTTCTAATTCCTTGTGGCTTCTACTAAAACAGTCTTTTATTAATCCCATCTGTGACTTATTTGTCTCCAAATATTAAATCTGAATGCAATCCTCCATTGCATTATTGTTTCTGTGTAAAAATACTAAAACTTTATGACCATACACTATACAATATGTACATACACTTCACAAAATAGCTCCAGAGACAGCATTAGTATAAAAGTAGCAAGTATACACTTAGCACATTGAGGGTGCTATGTCAGTAGCAATGTAAACAGAAAGCTGATGCTCTTTGGAGTAATTTTAAAAAACCACATTTCCATAACTAATTGCCATTCAACATTAAGAACTCTGTAGAAATATGATAAAATTATAAAACATGAATTTGTATTGTTCTCTGTCCCCTTTATGTATCTTGAAACTGCCTTTAAGCACTCAGAAGCACCCCTTTGGCACTGAGAGAAAAGATTACTAGACAGAGAGAGAAAGACACCATTGATATTCAGTGTTTCAAAATATAAACTATGCAGTTTAGAATAAAAAGGGACGGAATTCCTTGGCCATCCAGGAGTTAAGACTCAGCACTTTCACTGCCATGGCCCAGGTTCAACAGCTGGTCAGAGAACTAAGATCCTGTCATGACACGTGCCCTGGCCAAAAGGAATAAAAAGAGAAAATCTTGTAGATAAGGGAACATAGGAACTTTGCAGAGGATCCCTGTTGACAAGCTCTGCCTTGCAGTAAGTAAATGACAGCAGAAATTGGTATTCTTTCTCCTTTCATCTAGAGTGCAAGGGAGAATTACATAAAGGAGGGAGCTAGAAGGGAGGGAATTCCTTGGTCATCCAGGAGTTAAGACTCAGCACTTTCACTGCCATGGCCCAGGTTCAACAGCTGGTCAGAGAACTAAGATCCTGTCATGACACGTGCCCTGGCCAAAAGGAATAAAAAGAGAAAATCTTGTAGATAAGGGAACATAGGAACTTTGCAGAGGATCCCTGTTGACAAGCTCTGCCTTGCAGTAAGTAAATGACAGCAGAAATTGGTATTCTTTCTCCTTTCATCTAGAGTGCAAGGGAGAATTACATAAAGGAGGGAGCTAGAGAAAAGAATCCTTTAAATCTGTGTATGAAGCTTAGGCTCATCCCCAAGTGGTTCACTCATAAAACCAAGCATAATCAAAAGAACAAAACTTTGAGAGAAGAGCTGTGATATGGAATACCACCCAGGACTCGAACTGATTTCTCTGTAATACACAGGTGAGGCTGACCAAAGGAGCACAGAAGAAGCTTTGTTATCTAAATTGCCATTTGAACCACAGTCCACGAAAGAGAGATTCTGAAACTAAACACTCCAGCTCATATGAAAGATTTAAACAGCAACCAGAGGCACAGAGAATAATATTCAAAATATCCATGATACACTTTAAAATTATTCAGCATAGCAAGAATTAGGAAAATCTCAAGTCAGATAAGAAAAGATAGGAGATGACAATGCTAAGAAAACACAGATATTAGAATTATCTCTCAAAAACTTTAAAGTAGGGGGCCTCCCTGGTGGCCCCATGGTAAAGAATCCACCTGCAATGCAGGAGACCCGGGTTCAACCCTGGACTGAGAAGATTCCCTAGAGGTGGACACGGCAACCCACTCTAGTATTCTTGCCTCGAGAAGCCCATGGACAGAGAAGCCTGGCGGGCTACAGTCCATAGGGATGCAAAGAGGTGGACAGGACTGAAGCGACTGAGCACACAGGCACAAATTTAAAGCAGATACTATAAAAATGCTCTAGTAAGAAATCATGAATTCTTCTGAAACAATTAGAAAGCTGTCTTTGCAAAGAAGCAGGAGATATAAAGAGCCAAATGAAAACTTCAGACGTTAAAAATACAAGTGAAATGTTAAAAACTTATTAGATGGGCTCAATAAAAACTTGAATAAGAACAAAAACAACCTAACTTTTTAAAGTTAAAAACAGACTTACTGAGGTACTTATCGAAACTGGATATACAGAGGAAATAAATATGCAAGAAAATATCCAGTATCTTTAGCCATTAATTAGATGCAACTTAAACCCACAATTGAATATGGCTTTACAGTCATTAGAATTGTTAAGACACAGAACGCTGTTACAAGTGCTAGTGAAGATGAAGAGCAGGAATTGCTTGTGGAATATAAAACAGTACAAATCCTCTGGAAAACATTTTGGCAGTCTCTTATAAAGTTAAACATACATTTATCACGTGACTCAGCCATCCTACTCCTGGGTATTTAACCTGGAGAAAGAGGAGTTCATATTTGTGGAAATTCCTATACATGAATACATGGATATTTATAATAGCTTTAGGGTTCCAAATAGCTCAGTTGGTTTATTTGTAACAGTAAAAAACTGGAAAAAAATCCAATATCCTTTCATGAATGAAGGAATGAATAAGCCACATTTCACTCTCTGAATAGAATACTACTCAACATTTAAAAAAAAAAGCATATTATTGATGCCTATTTCAACTTGGATGAATTCCAAGGGAATTATGCTAAATGAAAAAAAAGCTAATCTGAAAATAATACATATGGAAATAATTCCATTTATGCCACATTCTTAAAATAACTAAATGATTATGATGGTGAACACGGCAATCGCTTTTGGATATTAGGTTTGCATGAAGGCTGTGCATGAAGCAGCTTCTTTAGGATGACAGAGTATTTTTGATTCTGATAATGATACTGGTTACTTAAATATGTATGTATGATATAATTTTGTAGAATTATATGTACACACAAGGCTGCCTATAAGAACTAATTAAACCTAAGTATGGTCTGAAGTTAATAATATTAACTACTCAACATTAAAAAAAAAAAGCATATTATTGATGCCTATTTCAACTTGGATGAATTCCAAGGGAATTATGCTAAATGAAAAAAAAGCTAATCTGAAAATAATACATATGGAAATAATTCCATTTATGCCACATTCTTAAAATAACTAAATGATTATGATGGTGAACACGGCAATCGCTTTTGGATATTAGGTTTGCATGAAGGCTGTGCATGAAGCAGCTTCTTTAGGATGACAGAGTATTTTTGATTCTGATAATGATACTGGTTACTTAAATATGTATGTATGATATAATTTTGTAGAATTATATGTACACACAAGGCTGCCTATAAGAACTAATTAAACCTAAGTATGGTCTGAAGTTAATAATATTTTATGTTAATATTATTTTCCTGGTTTTGACAATTGTACTACGGTTATATAAGATGTCATCACTGAGAGAATCCAGGTGAAGGTTAATGGGCACTTTGGAATTTTTCCAGCATCTCTCTGAGCTTAAAGTTATCTCAAAATATAATTTTAGAAAACATCTAATTCTAACAGAAATATATAGTGAGCTTGGCAATCTACAGGTTTAATGCAATCCCTATCAAGTCACCAATGGCATATTTCACAGAATAAAACAAAACATGTTACAGTTTGTATGGAAACACGAAAGACCTCAAGTAGTCAAAGTAATCTTGAGATAGAAAAACAGCGGGAGGAATCAGACTACTATATTACAAAGCTCCAGTTATCAAGACAGAATGCTACTGATACAAAAACAGAAATATAGATTAATGGGACAGGATAGAAAGTTCAGATATAAACCCATGCACCCATGGTCACCTAGTCTATGACAAAAGACACAAGAATATGCAATAAAGAAAAAACATTCTCTTTGATAAGTGGTTCTGGGAAAATTGAACATCTACATGTAAAAGAATGAAATTAGAACACTCCCTAACACCATAGACAAAACTAAACTCAAAGTGGATTAAGATGTAAATATAGGCAGGACAGTATAAAACTCATAGAGAAAAACACAGGCCGCACACACTTTGATGTAAATCACAGAAAGATCTGTTTTAATCCACCCCTAGAACAATAAAATTAAGAAAAAAATGAGACCTAATTAAACTTAAAAACTTTTGCACAGCAAAGGATACCATAAATGAAACAAGAAGACAACCCTCAGAATGGGAGAGATTATTTGCAAATGATGCAACTGACAAGGGATTTATCTCCAAAATGTACAGCAGGTTATGCATCTCAATCTCAAAAAAACAAGCAATAAAATGAAAAAATGGATGGAAGACCTAATAGACATTTCTCCAAAGACATGCAGATGGCCAAAAAGCACATGAAAAGATGTTCAACATCACTGATGATTAAAGAAATGTAAATCAAAAGTACAATGAGCTATCACCTCACACCAGTCAGAATGGCCACCATCAAAAAATATATAAACAATACATGCTGGAGAAGGTGTGGAGAAAAGGGAAACCTCCTACACTATTGGAGGGAATGTGAACTGGTATAGCCACTGTGGAGAACAGTATGGAGGTTTCTTGAAAAACTAAAACTAGACCTACCATATATGATCAACCAATCCCACTCCTGGGCATATATTCAGAGAAAACCATAATTAAAAAAGATTCATGCACCCCAAAGTTTATTCCAGCATTATTGTAAACAGCTAGGACATGGACGCAACCTAAATGTCCATCAACAGAGGAAATGATAAAGAAGATGTGATATGTGTACACAATGGGATATTCAGTTCAGTTCAGTCCCTCAGTCATGTCCGACTCTTTGCGACCCCATGAATCACAGCATGCCAGGCCTCTCTGTCCATCACCAGCTCCTGGAGTTCAC
>SJYC01089046.1:0-10203 GCA_006408675.1 Madoqua kirkii
GTGTGTGTGTGTGTGTGTGTGTGCGTGTGTCCAGTCTATTTTAGATTTTCTTCCTATTTAGGTCACCACAGAACATTGAGTAGAGTTCTCTGTGCTAAACAATAGGTTCTCATTAGTTATCTGTATATTTTACACATAGTAGTGTATATATGTCAGTCCCAATATCTCAGTTCATCTCACTTCCCCTTCTCCCCTTGGTAACCACACATTTGTTGTCTATATCTGTTACTCTATTTCTGTTTTGCAAATAAATTCATCTCTACCATTTTTCTAGATTAGATATAAGTGATATTATACTTAGGTATAATATTTGTTTTTCTCTTTCTAACTTATTTATCTCTGTATGACAACCTTGAGGTCCATCCATGTCTTCTATAAATGGCACTATTTGTTCCTTTTTATGATTCAGTAATATTCCATTTATACAGGTACCACTTCTTCTTTTTCCATTCTTCTATTGATGGACATTTACATTGTTTCCACATCCTAGCTAGTATAAATAGTGCTGCAATCAACACTGGGGTGCATGTATTTTTTCAAATTATGTGTTTGTTTGTTTGTTTGTTTGTTTTTAGATATATGCCAGAAGTAGAATTGCTGGGTCATATGGTAGCTCTATTTTTTTTCTTTTTTTAAGGACCCTTATTATTTTCCATAGTGGCTGTATCAATTTGCATTCCACCAACAATGTGGGAGGGCTCCCTTTCCTCAAAAACCTCTCCAGCACTTACTGTTAGTAGATTTTTTTATGATGGCCATTCTGATTGGTGTGAGATGATGCCTCATAGTTTTGATTTGTATTTCTTAAATAATTAGCGATATTGAGCATCTTTTCATCTGTTTGTTGGCCATCTGTTTGTCTTCTTTGGAGAAATGTCAGTTTGGTCATCAGCTCATTTTTTTTATTTGGTTGATTATTTGTTTTGTTTTTCCCAGTATTAAGCTGCATGAGTTGTTTGTATATTTTGGAGATTAATTTCTTTAGAATTTGTTGAGATATTTTACATTACAATAATTTGCAGAAATATTCCCTATATTCTCAAGATAGTATGTATTCTAATTGTTGGGCAAAGGATCCTACTTTAGCTTAACAAATCATTCTCATTAAGTGTATTGTTCAAATCTTTTTTTCCTGTCCACTCTATCAAACATTCAAGAACTGTAAAAGGATACATCTGTCATTATACTTGTATATTTTTTATATTTATTTCATATTTTATTTGCATACCCAGTAACTAACCAACTAAAAATTTATTATAGCATTATGGGAATAGAAATTTTAACTGACAAAATTCAAGTATCAAGAACTCAAGTACAAAGAATGAATAAGTTTGAC
Organism: Madoqua kirkii; assembly: GCA_006408675.1. Classification (NCBI taxonomy): domain Eukaryota; kingdom Metazoa; phylum Chordata; class Mammalia; order Artiodactyla; family Bovidae; genus Madoqua; species Madoqua kirkii. The sequence goes on from SJYC01089046.1 coordinate 1,337, forward strand.
CCCACCAGGGAAGGTACACAGTGAGAAAAGGTAAGAACTCTCATTTCTAGACATCCAGAAGGTCATAAGGGAGCCTCAAGAAATCAGACTAAGAATATTCTCCAGCAGGCCTGGATACCTCTAAACGTGAGTGTTCAGAGAGAATTCAAACGTGTTCTCAGAGAGAACACTCCAAAGAAGACTGTCCTGATCCCCAGCCTTTCATTAAGGTATCTTAGACACCTTTCACTATCACTAGGATCTTAAAATACAGATAATCAAGGTCTAAAGGGGAAAAAAAAGTCTTTCAAAGATTACGTATGGATAGATAAAAATTTTTCTTAATATAAATACTTTTACAACTCATTGAAAAACCAGGTATTAGTTCAGTTCAGTCACTTAGTCATGTCTGACTCTTTGTGACCCCATGGACTGCAGCACACCAAGCCTCCCCATCCATCTCCAACCCCTGGAGTTTACTCAAACTCATGTCCATCATGTAGGGGAATGCCATCCAACCATCTCATCCTCTGTCGTCCCCTTCTCCTCCCACCTTCAACCTTTCCCAGCATCAGGGTCTTTTCCAGCGAGTTGATTATTCATATCAGGTGGCCAAAGTATTGGAGTTTTGGCTTCAGCATCAGTTCTTCTGATGAATATTCAGGACTGACCTCCTTTAGGATAGACGGGTTGGATCTCCTTGTTGTCCAAGGGACTCTTATGTGTCTTCTCCAACACGGCTGTTCAAAAGCATCAGTTCTTTGTTGCTCAGCTTTTTCTATCATTCAACTCTGACATCCATACATGACTACTGGAAAAATCATAGCTTCACCTTTGTTGGCAAAGTAGGTGAGGTGAAGTCACTCAGTCGTGTCCAACTCTTTGCGACCCCATGGACTGTAACGTACTAGGCTTCTCCATCCATGGGATTCTCCAGGCAAGAATACTGGAGTGGATTGCCATTTCCTTCTCCAGTGTCTCTTCTTTTCAATATGCTGTCTAGGTTGGCCATAACTTTTCTTCCAAAGAGTAAGAATCTTTTAATTTCATGGCTGCAGTCACCATCTGCAGGGATTTTGGAGCCCCCCCAAAATAAAATTTGTCCCTGTTTACATTGTTTCCCCATCTATTTGTCATGAAGTGATGGGACCAGATGTCACGATGTTAGTTTTATGAATGTTGAGCTTTAAGCCAACTTTTTCACTCTTCTATTTTTTCACTTTCATTAGGAAGCTCTAACTTCTTCTTTTCTTTCTGCCATAAGAGTGATGTCATTTGCATATTTGAGGTTACTGATATTTCTCCTGGCAATCTTGATTTCAGCTTGTGCTTCATCCAGTCCAGGATTTCTCATGATGCATTCTGCATAGAAGTTAAATAAGCAGGGTGACAATATACAGCCTTGGCATAATTCTTTCCCGATATGGAACCAGTCTGTTTTTCCATGTCCAGTTTTAACTGTTGCTTCTTGACCTGCATACAGATTTCTCAGGACAGGTCAGGTGGTCTGGTATTCCCATCTCTTTCAGAATTTTCCACAGATTTTTGTGTTCCACACAGCATAGTCAATAAAGCAGAAATAAAGATGAATGGAGTTGGCAAGAATTTTACTAATAAGATATAGAAATGGGTGAAAAACATTATTTAACATTCTAAGTTACTTTCAATTAATAAAATATAAACTAAAGCAATCTTAAATGTTAAGCTAATAACTGGAAAAAAAAGTTTATTATATACAGGTCTGGTAAGAATGCAAAAAGAAATTCTCTTACGTTGATGGTTGCACTAGAAATCAATGCAATTATAATTCTACATGTTTGAATTTTATTTAAAGATATAATTAAGGAACTATATGAATAACTAAGCTCAAAATTGATCAATTAACTATACAGGATTTATTGAAGACATTGAGAAATTTACTGACTAAATTTTGTATTTGAATTATACTAACAAAGTATTTAAGTACACAGGAAACATTGTTGTCATATACCTTAAGTGAAAACAAAGTTAAAATATTCTAATTACAAAAAATATTCTAATAACCTTTTGATAAATTATATACATTATCAATCAGTCCATGTGGGATACACAACATTGTGGTAATAACTCTAGAATTTTATTGACCTGATGTAACTTAAATGTATGGCTTGTTCCTACAAAGGCCACTTGGGCCTTGGCAATTTTTCAGGCCATCTGACCTCTATGCCACATCTCAGTGTTCCAGGATAGGCCACTTAAACTAGTTCTCTTCTACTGAATGATGCATGGGACACTGAAAAATCTTAAGCATTTCACTGTCCCTACTTTAAAGTGACATTTCTTTGGCTATAAGAGGGTTGAACAGTACAATCTTCCATGTATGAAGATGAGTAGATATTTCTGGCCCCTGGTAATATCTGCCACACACATTAGAATTCCAAATTGAAAAAAATATATACTCTATCTATCCATCTAAGTAAACACATACACACATATCTTAGAAAATCATACATTCTAATTTTTATTAACACTGGGAATATAGAGTCTTTATAGATCAGAATGGCAAATGATTCCTTTGTGAACTATTCATAGACAATAAAGTAATAAAACTCAATTTAATATGCCAGTGTACTCAAGAATTTGTCAAGCCAGTTCAATAATTTAGGAAGAGCATGAGAATACTAATGAAATCTAATTGGTGACCTGCTGGGCTCAGCTTCACTTTGGTAGGTGGCATCAAAGCATTGGTATCTATTTTGGTTGGACAGCACTTTCAGAATTAATCTATAAGCGTCTCTCTCCCCACTGAGTGAATTCAGTTAGCATGCCTATTGTTTCAAAGATTTTGCCTAACTAAGGACCTACATTTCTCGCTGCCTGCCTGACTACCTAATGAGCTGAAGTAAAAATGTCTTTAAAGTTTATAGTTTTCATAGCACTTTCAATGTATTATCTCATTTAATTCTCATAACAATTTTAGGAGGTTTGGCTTACACTTTATTTAACTTGCAAATAAAACCAAGTTAGTTTTAGAAAGGATAGTTGATTCCCCAAGGCTAATTTTTGTCTAATGTCACAGTTAGACAAATTAGAAAAAAAAAATGCAAAAAGGCAAAATGGTTGTCTGAGGAGGCCTTCCAAACATCTGTGAAAAGAAGAGAAGGGAAAGGCAAAGGAGAAAAGAAAGATATACCCATTTGAATGCAGAGTACCAAAGACTAGCAAGGAGAGATAAGAAAGTCTTCCTCAGTGATCAATGCAAAGAAATAGAAGAAAACAATAGAATGGGAAAGACTAGAAATCTCTTCAAGAAAATTAGGTACACCAAGGGAACATTTCATGCAACAATGAGCATGATAAAGGACAGAAATGGAATGAGCCTAACAGAAGCAGAAGATATTAAGAAGAGGTGGCAAGAATACACAGAAGAACTATACAAAAAGGATCTTCATGACCCAGGTAACCACAATGGTGTGATCACTCATCTAGAGCAAGACATCCTGGAATGCGAAATCAAGTGAACTTTAGGAAGCATCACTGTGAACAAAGCTAGTTGAGGTGATGGCATTCCAGTTGAGCTATTTCAAATCCTGAAAGATGATGCTGTGAAAGTGCTGCACTCAATATGCCAGCAAATTTGGAAAACTCAGCAGTGGCCACAGGACTGGAAAAGGTTGGTTTTCATTCCAATCCCAAAGAAAGGCAATGCCAAAGAAGGTACAAAGTACTGCACAATTGCACTCATCTCACATGCTAGCAAAGTAATGCTTAAAATTCTCCACACCAGGCTTCAACAGTATGTGAACCATGAACTTCCAGACGTTCAAGCTGTAATTAGAAAAAGCAGAGAAACTAGAGATCAAATTGCTAACATCTGTTGGATCATCAAAAATATAAGAGCTCCAGAAAAACATTTACTTTTGCTTTATTGACTATGCCAAAGCCTTTGACTGTGTGGGTCACAACAAACTATGGAAAATTCTTCCTGAGATGGGAATACCAGACCACTTGACCTGTCTCTTGAGAAATCTGTATGTAGGTCAAGAAGCAACAGTTAGAATTTGCTGGACATGGAACAATAAACTGGTTCCAAATCGGGAAAGGAGTATGTCAAGGCTTTATATTGTTATCCTGCATGTTTAACTTATATGCAGAATACATTAAGAGAAACGCTGGACTGGATAAAGCACAAGCTGGAATCAAGATTTTTAGGAGAAATCTCAATAGCCTCACATAGGCAGATGATACCACACATATGGCATAAAGCAAAGAAGAACTAAGGAGCCTCTTGATGAAAGTGAAAGAGGAGAATGAAAAAGTTGGCTTAAAACTCAGCATTCAGAAAACTAACATTATGTCATCTGGTCCCCTCACTTTATGGCAAATAGATGGGGAAACAATGTAAACAGTGACAAACTTTATTTTTTTGCGGCTCCAAAATCCCTGTAGATGGTGACTGCAGCCATGAAATTAAAAGATGCTTGCTCCTTGGAAGAAAAGCTATGAGCAACCTAGACAGCGAATGAAAAAGCAGAGATAATACCACAAAGATCTGTCTAGTCAGGGCTATGGTTTTTCCAGTAGTCATGTATGGATGTGAGAATTGAACTATAATGAAAGCTGAGCACCAAAGAATTGATACTTTTGACCTATGGTTTTGAAGAAGAATCTTGAGAGTCCCTTGGACAGTAAGGATATCCAACCCATCTATCCTAAAGGAGATCAGTCCTGCATATTCATTGGAAGGACTGATGCTGAAGCTGAAACTCCAATATTTAGCCACCTGATACAAAGAATCAACTCATTGGAAAAGACCCTGATACTGGGAAAGGTTGAAGGTGGGAGGAGAAGAGGACAACAGAGGATGAGATGGTTGGATGGCATCCTCCACATGATGGACATGAGTTTGAGTAGACTCTGGGTGTTGGTGATGGACAGGGAAGCCTGGTGTGCTGCAGTCCATGGGGTTGCAAAGAGTTGAACAGAATTGAATATCTGAACTGAGCAAAAGGTCATAATTAGTAAAGGAAAATGTGAGAATTCAAAATAGTTTCTCCTGCCTCCACCATTATTCATTCTTTCCACCATATATTTCATTCTGTCCAAAATTCTTTTAGTTAGGAAGTTCAGGGCTTCCCTGGTCAAGAATCTACCTGCCAATGCAGGAGATGAGGATTCCATCCCTGAGTGGGGAAAGTCCCCTGGAGAAGAAAATGGCAACCCACTCCAGTATTCTTGCCTGGGACAGAGGAGCCTGGTGGGCTACAGTCTATGGGGTCACAAAGAATGGGACATGACTTAGGGACTAAACAATTCCAACATAGAACTATAATTTCTTTACAGGAATGGGTTTATTATAATTAAATCATTTACAAATGAGGCATTACCAGAGTGAGTAGAGATTGGATTACTCTAGATAAAACCTTGTATCTAGGATTCCATATTCCTTGTTCTGTAATCTTTCCACTAGTGGCTGCCTCAAGGAATGTACTGCCAGCTCCTTGAGATAATTTTCAGTTTTCCTCCAGGGCAGATTCCACCCTTTTCAGGTTCAGTTCAGTTCAGTTCAGTCGCTCAGTCCTGTCCAACTCCTTGCGATAGCAGCACGCCCAGGCTTCCCTGTCCATCACCATCTCCCAGAGTTCACTCAGACTCAAGTTCATCGAGTCGATGATGCCATCCAACGATCTCATCCTCTGTTGTCCCCTTCTGCTCCTGCCCCCAATCCCTCCCAGAATCAGAGTCTTTTCCAATGAGTCAACTATTTGCATGAAGTGGCCAAAGTACTGGAGTTTCACCTTTAGCATCATTCCTTCCAAAGAAATCCCAGGGCTGATCTCCTTCAGAATGGACTGGTTGGATCTCCTTGCAGTCCAAGGGACTCTCAAGAGTCTTCTCCAGGACCACAGTTCAAAAGCCTCAATTCTTCGGTGCTTAGCCTTCTTCACAGTCCAACTCTCACATACATACATGACCACTGGAAAAACCATAGCCTTGACTAGACGGACCTTAGTTGGCAAAGTAATTTCTGTGCTTTTGAATATACTATCTAGGTTTCTTCCAAGGAATAAGTGTCTTTTAATTTCACGGCTGCAATCACCATCTGCAGTGATTTTGGAGCCCCAAAACATAAAGTCTGACACTGTTTCCCCATCTATTTCTCATGAAGTGACGGGACCAGATGCCATGATCTTCATTTTCCTAATGTTGAGCTTTAAGCCAACTTTTCGCTTTCCACATTCACTTTCATCAAGAGGCTTTTTAGTTCCTCTTCACTTTCTGCCATAGGGGTGGTGTCATCTTCATGTCTGAGGTTATTGATATTTCTCCCAGCAATCTTAATTCCAGCTTGTGTTTCTTCCAGTCCAGTGTTTCTCATGATGTACTCTGAGTAGAAGTTAAATAAGCAGGGTGACAATATACAGCCTTGACATACTCCTTTTCCTATTTGGAACTAGTCTGTTCTTCCATGTCCAGTTCTAATTGTTGCCTCCTGGCTTGCATACAGAAATCTCAAGAGGCAGGTGAGGTGGTCTGGTATTCCCATCTCTATCAGAATTTTCCACAGTTTATTGTGATCCACACAGCCAAAGGCTTTGGCATAGTCAATAAAGCAGAAGTAGATGTTTTACTGAAACTCTCTTGCTTTTTTCATGATCCAGAGAATGTTGGCCATTTGATCTCTGATTCCTCTGCCTTTTCTAAAACTAGCTTGAACATCAGGGAGTTCATGGTTCACGTATTCCTGAAGCCTGTCTTGGAGAATTTTGAGCATTACTTTACTAGCATGTGAGATGAGTGCAACTGTGTGGTAGTTTGAGCATTCTTTGGCATTGCCTTTCTTTATGTCCTCATAAAACAGGATCTATCAGCACAATCCACAGTCCACAGCACTTAAGACAATGTCAACACACCATTAACTTCTTTTAAAAATTCTAATGATAAATAAAAGCTGAATTTGAACAGTTCTATGAATACCTATAAGACCTTTTACAACTAACACTGAAAAAAGATGTCCTTTTCATTAGGAACTGGAATGCAAAAATAGGATGTCAGGAAACACCTGGAGTAACAAGCAAATTTGGCCTTTGAATGTAGAATGAAGCAGGGCAAAGACTTATAGAGTTTTGCCAAGAAAATGCACTGGTCATAGCAAACACCCTCTTCCAACAACACAAGAGAAGACTCTACACATGGACATCACCAGATATCAGATTGATTATATTCTTTGCAGCCAAAGAGGGAGAAGCTCTAAACAGTCAACAAAAAACAGGACCAAGAGCTGACTGTGGCTCAGATCATGAACTCCTTTTTATGAAATTCAAACTCAAATTGAAGAAAGTAGGGAAAACCACTAGACCATTCAGATATGACCTAAATAAAATCCCTTATGATTATACAGTGGAAGTGAGAAATAGATTTAAGGGACTAGATCTGATAGATAGAGTGCCTGATGATCTATGGACGAAGGTTCATGACATTGTATGAGAAACAGGGATCAAGACCATCCCCATGGAAAAGAAATACAAAAGAGCAAAATGGCTATCTGGGGAGGCCTTACAAATAGCTGCGAAAAGAAGAGAAGTAAAAAGCAAATAAGAAAAGGAGAGATATAAGAATCTTAATGCAGAGTTCCAAAGAATAGCAAGAAGAGTTAAGAAAGCCTTCCTCAGAGATCAATGCAAAGAAATAGAGGAAAACAACACAGTGGGAAAGACTAGAGATCTCTTCAAGATAAGTAGAGATACCAAGGGAATATTTCATGCAAAGATGGGCTTGATAAAGGACAGAAATGGTATGGACCTAACAGAAGCAAAAGATATTAAGAAGAGGTGGCAAGAATACACAGAAGAACTGTACAAAAAAAAATCTTCACAGCCAAGATAATCACAATAATGTGATCACTCACCTAGAACCAGAAATCCTGGAATGTGAAGTCAAGTGGGCCTCTGAAAGCATCACTATGAACAAAGCAGTGGGGGTGATGGCATTCCAGTTGAGCTATTTCAGATCCTGAAAGATGATGCTGTGAAAGTGATACACTCAATATGCCAGCAAATTTGGAAAACTCAGCAGTGGCCACAGGACTGGGAAAGGTCAGTTTTCACTCCAAGCCCAATCAAAGGCAATGCCAAAGAACAGTCAAACTACCACACAATTGCACTCATCTCACATGCTAGTAAAGTAATGCTCAAAATTCTCCAAGCCAAGTCAGCAATACATGTACCATGAACTTCCAGATGTTCTAGATCATTTTAGAAAAAGCAGAAGTACCACAGATCAAATTGCCAACATCTGCTGGATCATGGGAAAAGCAAGAGAGTTCCAGAAAAACTTTTATTTCTGCTTTATTGACTATGCCAAAGTCTTTGACTGTGTGGATCACAATACACTGTGGAAAATTTTGGAAGAGATGGCAATACCAGACCACCTGACCTGCCTCTTGAGAAACCTATATGCAGGTCAGGAAGCAACAGTTAGAATTGGACATGGAACAACAGACTGGTTCCAAATAGGAAAAAGAGTACGTCAAGGCTGTATGTTGTCACCCTGCTTATTTAACTTCTATGCAGAGTACATCATGAGAAACGCTGGACTTAGAAACACAAGCTGGAATCAAAATTGCTGGCAGAAATATCAATAACCTCAGATATGCAGGTGACACTACCCTTATGGTAGAACGTGAAGGGGAACTAAAAAGCCTCTTGATGAAAGTGAAAGAGGAGAGTGAAAAAGTTGGCTTAAAGCTCAACATTTAGAAAACGAAGATCATGGCATCCGGTCCCATCACTTCATGGAAAACAGATGGGGAAACAGTGGAAACAGTGTCAGACTTTAATTTTGGGCTCCAAAATCACTGCAGATTGTGACTGCAGCTGTGAAATTAAAAGACACTTATTCCTTGGAAG
>SJYC01089047.1:0-14914 GCA_006408675.1 Madoqua kirkii
CTGTTTGGCTCCGTCACCAAAAGCATCTGTGTGCTATTGTAGAGAACTGGTGGATTCCCACAGCTTGCTTTGTAGCAATCCGATGTTTTCTTTCTGGTTGATGACAGTCATCTGCAGTGCCTTGATAAACAGCAGTGTCGCCATTTAGAACTATGTAGAACCACACTTGGCATTCATTTCTCCATGCCTGGAACAAGTCGTAATAAGATGCCAGTCCTCATGAGGCACCATGGAATAAGATCTTCTCACTTTTTACATACTCTACCACCCTGGAGATGAGGTTGACTTCCATGGTATTTATTACTTGAATAGGTGAAATGTCTGAGACAGCAATTGTCTGCAATTTAGAAGATGTTTTGTCCTAATAGCCTCTCTGAAAGCACTTTACAACAAAAGAATTTTAAGTTGCAAAGGGCTGGGACCGTGCCTGTCTTACTCACTGCTGTACACCTCTACCTCGTAGCCAAGTATGCAGAATATAGGAAGCAAGGTACACATGTTTTTAGGAAGTAAATGAATGGCGTTCATTCTGGCTTTCCTTATTCTGTGGCTGAAGTTTGCATTCTTAGTTCCCAGCTCTCAAACTTAGGTGTATGCGAGTAGTTCTAGGTAACAGTGAAGCTGTCTACAGAAGGATGCAAACATCTCAGTGTCAGTGAATTCTTTTTACTTCTAGAAATGGAGAAATTCTCTTCCACTTTTTCAATTAAAAAATTAAAAGACAAGTATTTTTCTTTATGTTGAAAAATTTGTGGCATTCTTTGTTAGACCTGGTGCTGTTCAAAACCAAGGCTTGCTTACTTTCGAGTAGACAGTAGGTGTAATGTTCTTAAAGTTAAGTGTAATTGAGGACACCTTAGGAGTTAAAATATAAAATGGAATTCTATAAAAGTATATGTTCTCTTATATATTACCATATGTAAAATTGATAGCTAGTGGGAAGTTGCAGGAAACTTAATCCAGTGCTCTGTGACAACATAGAGGGATGGGATGGGGTAGGGGGTGGGCGGGAGGTTCAAGAAGGAGGGATATATCACATTGTAGAGCAGAAACCAATGTAACAGTAAAGTAATTATGAATATCTTAGAAAAGCATAAGGAATCACTTTAATTCAAAAACAATGAAAGTAATAGTCTATTCATAAATAAAGCATAAATTACCAATAAAAATTATTCAAAAATGTGTGTGTGTGTGTGTGTGTGTGTGTGTGTGTGTGTGGGGTCTTTAATCTCCCTGTGGTGGTAATATACAGATAGCATTTTAGAGGCCAGAGAGTGAACAACCTTGATGCTTCAGTTCTATAATTAGAACTTACTTGGGAAGCCAAGAAGAGTGGGCGTTATCAGATGAAAGCCACCCCCCGCCTAGATGCGCTTTGCTTCTCTGTCTGCTCCTTGCAGCCTCCACTTCCTAGTGGCTCCTGACCCCAAAGACAGTTTGCTCATTCAGACTGTTTTGTAAGTTGGACAGCATTTCTTAGTTGGAAGCAGAATGGACAGTGTTATAAGACTGCTTATGGCTGCCTAGCCATCTTTCTTTTTTCCTGAGAAGAATGTGTTTGGAATGTGAAGGCAAACTTCAGTATTGAAAGCTATTTTGTACTCCCATCTGACTTGAAAGGCATCTGCTTCCTGATGTGGCCTTTCCTCTTGCTACATCCTGACTATAGTTTTAGTTTGAGAAAAAAAAAAAAAAAGAAAGGTTGCACTGGTGGGAAGCGAGCCACTTAAACTGCAGATGGGGTGAGAGGTTGGTTTACTAACCAAATAAAGCGAGTGGCTCAGTCTTTTTAAAGGGATATTTAGAAATTATGACTCTTCCTGTATGCTGAGTCAGAATGTCCATTAGTTAATTAATTGATTTAATCTTCAGGTTTAACATGAGCCTTAGAATGATTTGTATCTGTGGAGCTGTGCTTTTCTTAGCTCTGATGTTTAAAACAGCTGGTCAGCTCTCTGCCTTCTTTCACTTTCAGGCCTTTTGGGTGGTTTATAGTCTGCTGCAGAAACACAAAGTGAGCTGTAAATGTGAACTATGTATTTTTAAACTTCCTTACATTGAGAAAAACTTAAAGAAATTAATTACGATATGTTGGATATTGGTCAGTACAGGATTAGATTGGTAAGACTGTATACTATCTAAGCTATCAGTTCTCTAAGCCGACTTCTTCCATTACTCATACAGTAAGAGTAAATCTATAATTAGTAGATAATATAAAGTAGACTGTTATCTGTGGTCAGATCATCTTGGATCGTGAGAGAATAAAGATTTTATCATTTAAATAGCAAATTGCTGGCTTAAATGTAGATGTTCAGTAAATATTGAAGGAATTTATTCTTTGCAAACTAGAATTGCCAACTATCCCCAGTTAGCTGAGAATGAAAAGTTACCTATCTTTTTTCTTCTTCTTCAGTTTGAGGACTAGATGGGTAGAAGAGGAATGGAAAGGGGAAAAAGCGTTCAGCAGTATCTAGTGACTCCACCTTGGGGAAACAGAGCCAAAAGTCTTCGTGTAATTCTGTGTTACAGTAGTCTATGACAGTTGCTGTTAAAAGCAAGTTCCTCAGTACTTGAGAGCAAACCCTAGGTTCTTGTTACAGTGGCAGTACAAGTTCTTTCCTCTTGATGGTGCCAAACATCTAAAAATCCCCGCTTAGAGCTGAGGGCTGTGTACTGTGCACCTCAGGTGCATAATTTAGCTTTCCAGGCTACATGCTGAAATACAGAATGTAGCTTAGACTAAAAGGAGGCCCCATATGCCACTATGTCACTTATGGGAAAAGTTACATTCTTTTTTTAAAGTAATAAATCATTATAGAAAAACATATAAACTGAATGAAAATGGAAAATACTATATATCAATATCAACAGGTATATGGGAGAAGGGAGATGAGAAAAGACTATGGATTCTTTGTAGGAAAAAGGACCTCCATATTTGTTGTCAAATTACTTCATATTTCTAAATTAAAATCCATTTATTGACCTACCTTTGAAGATCTGTCATCAAATAGTAGATTTAGTGACTGCTGGCTAATTCTTATAATGAGAAATTTTCCCCCTCTGTTCTACAAAAGTTTATGGGAATATTTGCTATAAAGACTGTTTTTAAAGTTTGAGATTGATTCTTTAAAAAAAAAAAAAAGCAAGTCCAAAACAAATATTTGAAATCAAGCACATTCATCACTTTTTCAATGAATGAATTTTGATTCAGTCATCTCAGTGTGTAGGTTAAGACGTTTTGGAAGGCACTCTTAAAAAGTTAATCTTTATATTTTAGAGGTAGCTGTAGATTCCCATGAAATTAATTATAAGAAATAGTTCAGAGATCCTCTACCCAGTTTCTTCCAGTGGTAACATCTTGTACACTCTGGTACAATATAATAACCAGTGTTACCAGGTCCAGGCTCCTACTGCTTGCTTCATGACATGTGAATAAATAGAGAGGTTACTGGGGCAAGAAATAGCAACTTTATTCAGAAGGGCAGCAGACTGAGAAGATGGTGTACTAGTGCCCCATCTTACCCAACTTAGAATTCAGACTTCTTTTATACTGAAAGTGGGGAGTGGGCTGGTTTGTGGCAAACTTACTGCTGTTGGAATCCTTTCTTCTTGCAGCTGTCCATGTAGGTTAGGTCATGGTGTTCCTGTAAACCTCCAATAAGAAAAATGATATTCTCTGGTCTACAACTTTTTATCTCTATATGAATGGAAAAGTATTATACTTTAAAAAAATATAGCCCTTGAGAATGGGCTATCATGTATTTCAGCCTATAGGCAACATTCCTAACTTGTAGCAAAAGCAGTAAGATATAAAGGGTAAAGACACAGATCTAATATGGAGTTAGCTTTGTTCTTCCTTGTTATAGCAGGGTATATGATGATATATAGCAAGATGATGATGCAGTCAAGACACAGAACAGTTCTAACACCACAAGGGTTTCCTCCTGTTACCCTTTTTATAGCTGCACCTGCTTTCCTCCTACCGTTATCTCCTCCTCAACCCTTGGCAATCACTGGTCTGTTCTCCATTTCTGTTCTCCCTTTTTGTCATTTCAGGAATGTTACACAAATATAATCAGATACTATGTAACCCTTTGCATTTGGCTTTTTCCACTGCATAATGCTCTATAGAGATTGAGTCAATTTGTGCTGTTGTTGCCTTTTCTTCAGCTCTAAGTCTGGGATTTATGAGACAAAAGAAAATCCCAGGGAATTTGTCTCTGCCTTTCCTTGAGACTCTATAGTTTCCTAGCTGATCTGCTGCTTTCTCCCCATTTTTCAGAGTCTTATGCTTGTCCTATATGTAAAATTTTCGAGGTTCTTAGTTGTACTTTAGTGAGAAGAATAGGGGAAAGGATCTCTACACCATCTTCCCAGAAGCAGAAATCAGTAAGATTGGTTTTTCAAAGTTCAGAATAGCCAAGAAATTTGGTGAAATCTAATTGACTGCAAAGGAGATATATTTCTGTGGGAGTGTGTTCTATTGAAGAATTTTGGTTTGGAAAAATTGATGTTTTTCTCATTCAAACTTGCCAAGACCCTATCCCAGATCTGGGATCATAGTTTAGATTTTGAAAAAAAGATAATAAAAAAAAACACTAAGTACAGTTAAAAAGAACAAGTTTCTTCAGACATGTATTTCTTTCATTTTGATTATAGAATAGCAGAGCCAGGACTTTGAAACGTTTGACTTTTCTATCTGCTTATGAAGACCAAGGCCTAAATCATGTCAGACAGATTGTAATTTCTGAAAGCTGCCTTGGAAGAAAGGAGAATATCATTACTTTCCTAACAACTGAAATAAAGTGAAAGTGAAGTTGCTCAGTCGTGTCTGACTCTCTGGAACCCCATGGACTGTAGCCTACCAGACTCCTCCGTCCATGGGATTTTCCAGGTAAGAGTACTGGAGTGAGGTGCCATTTCTTTCTCCAGGACATCTTTCCAACCCTGGGACTGAACTCAGGTCTCCTGCACTGCAGGCAGACGCTTTACCATCTAAGCCACCAGGGAAGCCTAAAGAAAGAAGACATGTCATTGTTTACTTTTAATTTCTATATGTAAAACTCTATAGTGTGCTTTTTAAATTATAGCACATTGTATTTCTCATGAGGTATATCTCCTATAGATGGCTGTATAGCAATACTTTTAGTTGATATGTGATAGCCCACCCTCTTTTTTACACGTTACACCTTTCTACTTTTTCAATCCAGCAACTTCTTTACACATTAAAAAAAAGTTTATTTTTTAGGATAGATTTTCAAATGTGAAGATTGAGTTTGGGTATCTCTCATGGCTGGATGGCATCACAGACTCGATGAGCGTGAGTCCCTGAGTGAACTCCGGGAGATGGTGATGGACAGGGAGGCCTGGCGTGCTGCGATTCATGGAGTCGCAAAGAGTCGACACGACTGAGCGACTGAACTGAACTGATACACTGGTTTTGACTGAACAGAATAAAATATTACATAATATTCTAAAAGTATTTCAGTGGGTTGTACATTGTAAACTGTAGTCTTTAAGGAGAAACAAACAAAAAGATCCTCTGGAACTTAGTTAAACCGAGGTAAAAATGTAAGCAAATGACAGTACTCTTGGACTTCAATCATGTTTTCTGTAATGGTTTGGAACAGTCGCATAATTTCTTTAACAGAAGGAGCTCAAGCATCATGTAGATTTTCTTCTGAAATGGTGATATAAGAGGAAAAATACCTGGCATAGTTTTCTTAAACACTGTAGAAATTATGATTATACTGATCACATGAACTTCCTTTCTTTGCAGCCAGTGTTTTTCAGTCTATAACGAGAAGTGAATTGTTTTTCTCCTTAAATTTTCTGAGTAGAAGCAGTAATGTTATGGAGACATCCATGACGGTCATTTTCTTTCAAAAGTAGTTCACCACAACTTGGATATTTTATAAGAGTAAAATTTTTCAAAACTTACATGTCTGCCAGTTGATTTTAAATGGCAAAATGATGCCAAAAGGCATCAGGAAAGGACTAAACTATAAGAAATCCTAGATAGATGGTCAGAGATTGACTTAAGTCTGCCTAGCAAATGCAAAGAATAACCAGAGGCAGAAAAAGAAAGTTGAGGAAAGATTCTTGGATTAGAAAGGAACATGATTAATTTAATAAAGCGGTAATATTCGAGGACATGTTTGATGTAGATGAAAATAAAGTATTACCTCAGCATGCATTTATATTGTATGATATGTTATTAATTTGTGAAACATATTAATATTTGTTGTAGTTCAGTCACAAAGTTGTGTCCAACTCTTTTGCGACCCCATGGACTGTAGCTCGCCAGGCTTCTCTGTCCAGGGGATTTCCCAGGCGAGAATACCAGAGTGGGTTGGTATTGTTCTGCCCAGGGATAGAACCCGCCGCTCCTGCCACATCTCCTGCATTACAGGTACTTGTTTACCATTGAGCCACCAGGGAAGCCCGTATTAATATTTAAATATATTTTATCATTGTGTTGCATTAAATATATTATATACTTATACATATTTTCTAAAGTATAAGCTCCTCCAGAAGAGGGACATAGCTAAAAATAACAGTAGAAACAAGCAGATTTAAAGGAGCTGTTGACACACCATTTAGTAATGTAGTTCTTTTAAAAAATGATCAGGAGTGTGAGGATTGATTCATAAAATGGCGCTAGGATAACTGAATTTTTTGGGGTATGAACAAAGGCAGGATATGATAAGCTCCTCGGGTATTTGAATGGGGCATGTACTCACAGGGCAGGGACACTGATTACCTCTGGCATTTAAGGTAACGCCAGAGACAACGTGAAATAGAAACGTGGATTCTACATCAGGGGTGGAGTGTGTACTGGTTAGGAGATGGAGTTTTTGGAAGGTAGTTCTTTCTAGAAGCTACTCCATGGACTTATGTTTGTTGCTCAGTAATGGTGGGGTTAGAGGGACTAAATGGCAGAAAAAAGATTCCCTCCTCCCTGGGTTACTGTGGCGAGTGGGCTCAGGCACCTAATCTACCAAAGGGAAGAATTCTAGGCAATGAGGGAATTCTTTTTCCAGATTGGCAAAGGAACCCCATAGTCTATGAACTTTCAGGGAGATATTTGGCTGCATAAGATATTTTTCCTGTAGGCCACGAGTGAAGCTTACCTGAGCTTTTGTGTTCAGAGTTTTTATTGGACTTTATAACATAGGCACGATTGATTGCCTGCCTGCGTGGTTAACTTCTGTCTCCAGGTTGATTGATACCACATGACCCAAAGCATGTGTCATCCTGCTTATTTAACTTATATGCACAGTACATCATGAGAAACGCCAGGCTGGAAGAAGCACAAGCTGCAATCAAGATTGCCGGGAGAAATATCAGTAACCTCAGATATGCAGATGACACCACCCTTATGGATACAGAATGTGAAGAGGAACCAAAAAGCCTCTTGATGAAAGTGAAAGAGGAGAGTGAAAAAGTTGGCTTAAAGCTCAACATTCAGGAAATGAAGATCATGGCATCCAATCCCATCACTTCATGGGAAATAGATGGGGAAACAGTGGAAACAATGTCAGACTTTATTTTGGGGGGCTCGAAAATCACTGCAGATGGTGACTGCAGCCATGAAATTAAAAGACGCTTACTCCTTGGAAGGAAAGTTATGACCAACCTAGATAGCATATTCAAAAGCAGAGACATTACTTTGCCAACAAAGGTCCATCTAGTCAAGGCTATGGTTTTTCCTGTGGTCATGTATGGATCTGAGAGTTGGACTGTGAAGAAAGCTGAGCGCTGAAGAATTGATGCTTTTGAACTGTGGTTCTGGAGAAGACTCTTGAGAGTCCCTTGGAATGCAAGGAGATTCAACCAGTCCATTCTAAAGGAGATCAGTTCTGGGGTTCATTGGAAGAACTGATGCTAAAGCTGAAACTCCAATACTTTGGCCACCTCATGCGAAGAGTTGACTCATTGGAAAAGACTGATGCTGGGAGCGATTGGGGGCAGGAGGAGAAGGGGACAACAGAGGATGAGATGGCTGGATGGCATCACCGACTCAATGGACATGAAGAGAAAGCTGAGTGCCGAAGAATTGATGCTTTTGAACTGTGGTGTTGGAGAAGACTCTTGAGAGTCCCTTGGACTGCAAGGAGATCCAACCAGTCCATTCTGAAGGAGATCAGTCCTGGGTGTTCTTTGGAGGGAATGATGCTAAAGCTGCAACTCCAGTACTTTAGCCACCTAATGGAAAGTTTGACTCATTGGAAAAGAGTCTGATGCTGGGAGGGATTGAGGGTAGGAGGAGAAGGGGACGACAGAGAATGAGATGACTGGATGGCATCACTGACTCGATGGACGTGAGTCTGAATAAACTCAGGAGCTGGTGATGGATAGGGAGGCCTGGCGTGCTGCGATTCATGGGGTCACACAGAGTTGGACATGACTGAACAACTGAACTGAACTATATGATACATATGCACAGCAGACATCTTAGACTTCACATATAGTCTAGTGAGGATTTTAAAAAAATTCATTGCATCCAAAAGTGAGTCAACATTTTTCCTGTTCCTTTCACAAGATTTAATTTGAAATGATCTCTTAAGAAGCAGAAATTGCTTAAAATAAAATTTCATTTATTTTCCAGTAAATGAAATGTTTATGTTTATTTGTACATTTAATATTTTTATTCCATAAAAATATACAATGCTATATAAATGAGATAAGAAAGCACAGATTAATTTTAGAAGCAAAAGAACAGAGTTGTAAAATTATCAAGAGAATAAGAGAATGGATATCTTTGCTATGCATCCATCACACATTTGGTCAAAGGTTTTCACTGGAGAGGACTTTATCAAAACTTTTTTTTCCTCCCAGTCCAATGTCCTGTAGTTTTATGATAAATTGCTAAAGAACATTGAAGCCTGGAGGATATACAATAATACTTGTTTTGGGGAAATGCCTTTTGGGGCGTGCCTTTTGTATATCAGTGGTCCCAGCCATTTTGGCATCAAGAGCAAGTTTTGTAGAAGAAAATATTTCCATGGACTGGCAGTGGGTGGGTGGGGATATTTTCTAAAGGATTCAAATGCTTACATTTATTATGTACTTTATTTCTATTATTTTACATCAGATCCACCTTAGATCATCAGGCATTAGATCCTGGACTTTAGGGTCCCTGTACTAGATGACTAATAATATTGCTCTGCCATGTTCAATTTGTATAGTACTGAAGTTGGAAAGGGTTAAAATTTTAAGATTAAGCCACAGCTCTGGGCTATATGCAAATATGTTAGTCAAGTACGAGCAAAATAAAAAATACACTTTAAAAAAAAATATAGAAGCAATTCGGTCATCCAAATGTGCTGATAACTTGTTCTCTAAGTTTCCGTTAAGTTCTTCAGCGATTCACTTGTCTCAGGAGAATAACCGTGATGAACTGTTTAATCCTGAAGGGAGGCAGACAGACAGTGCTGTCAGAAGTTTCTTAACATCTAACTTGTATGATCATTCTAATGACATTTTCTTGCCATGCATTTTCATAAACAATTTATAAGTAATAACCTAGAGTTTGCAATTAGGTGTTTTGTGTTTCCTGTCTACTGTGCTTCGCCACTGGGCCTTTCCCTGTAGGGTTCTGCTTATATAAAATTTGAAAGATGGAAGAGGAGGAGATACCTTAATATTCTCTGGAGACAACTACAAGTAGCCATGGGGGCAGAAGACTAGGTTTGGAGAATCATCTACCTTGGGAATCAGCTAAGACTGGAGGCAGCAGAGATGACTGAAATTGACCAAGTTTTCCATCAACATGGATGGATCTAGATATTATCATACCAAATGAAATGTCAGAAAGATAAATTCCATATGATATCACTTATGTTTGGAATCTAAAATATGGCACAAATGAACATATCTATGAAACAGAAATAGACTCGTGGATTTAGAGAACACACTTTTGGTTACCAAGAGGGAGGGTACTGGGGAAGGGATGGAGAGAGAGGTTGTGGTTAACAAATGTAAGCTATTAAATATAGAATGGATAAACACAAGGTCCTACTGTATAGCACAGGGAACTATAGAACTATATTCAGTATCCTATGATAAATCATAATGGAAAATAATATTGTAAAAACTGTATATATATATATATATATATATATATATTCCCTGGTGACTCCCCAGTGGCTCTATGGTAAAGAATCAGCCTGCAATGTAGGAGCCACAGGAGACACAGGTTCTATCCCTGGGTCAGGAAGTTACCATGGAGGAGGGCTTGGAAACCCACTCCAACATTCTTGCCTGGAAAATCCCCATGGACAGAAGAGCTTGATGGACTACAGTCCATAGTGTCACAGAGTCAGACACAACTGAGGCTACTTAGCACCTACAAACAGCATATGTATCAATGAATCACTTGCTGTACATCAGAGATTAACACAACATTGTAAATCAACTAGACTTCAATTTTTTAAAAAAGAATACATTTTTGAATATTTAAACAAATGGATAGGCTGTTCTTCAAGGGGTTCTTTGCTTAGCTCACACTTGACAAATATCTGGTGGTAGAGAGATACATTGTAGTGGAAAATGTATTAATCCAAAATGCATCTATTATTTGGAATTATCAGTTAAATACAGGTTCATAAGCTTTAAAGATAACCAACCTAGATATAACACTCCTATCTCTGATGAAAACTAAGAAGCTTGACAAGAATGAATTCCTATTTAAAGATCCTTCCCCTTTTCTGAGAAGTTACAAAGGTAGGCCCCAAATGTAAAATAAAGACACTTCTTAGAAAACTGTTTTACATCCTCTCTACAATCAAGGCCTATTGACAAAATTCCTTTAAATGAAAGTTTTAATGAAGTTAGTTATACAGATTTTCTTAGAAAAGTGTGAATGCTTTTAAGAAGCATGGTTCATATTTCAGTATTTTATATAAAAAATGCTTTATTATCAAAATTCTAGAAGTAGATACTCTTTGTGGATTACCTCTATAAATTGTATACAGATACCTATCTAGAAATTGAATACCAGAAGTTTGACCAGAATTCTTCCTTCACATAGACTCATGCTCAACTGTGGGAATTCAGACTGTTCCCATTTAAAACTTCTATAGATAAAAGTGTAATGCTCACATTTTTTAAACTAACAGTGTAATTTATTCAATCATCAAAAAATATTGATTGAATACTTAATAAGAATTGGATATTGTGTTAGGTGAGGGGGTACAGTAGTTAACAAAACAGACAAAATTGTCTGCTCTTATATTCTAGTGTTAGAGATAGAAAAAAATAAAAATAACTAAAATAGGTTAGTGCATGGCAGTGAAAAAATCTAGAGGAAATAGAATGGGAAAATGCAGGGATGGGAGTTGCAATTTTAAATAGAATTGTTTGAAATTCCCTGGTGGTCCATTGGTTAGAACTTAAGACTTTCACTGCTGGCGCCAGGTTCAATCTCTGGTCAGGGAATTAAGATCCAACAAGCTGTGCTAGACAGTCAAAAAAGGAAAAAAATGCAAATTATTAGATAAAGGCTCAGTAATATGAGAGTTGAAAGAGGTATGGTCATAAGCCATGTAGATATATGGAGAAAAAAACTCACCACACAGAGGAAAAAGCTGGTGCAAAGGGCCACAATGGAAATATGCTTACATGTTTGACAGTCTTCAGTCAGTGAATATGGTGCAATGTGTGAAGGGAGAAGTAGAAAGAGATCAGACCTTGGGAGTAAATAGGAAGTCATATGATGGTGGGGCTTTTAGGCAATTATATAAGGATATTACAATTTTTTCTGATTGAATTGGTTCAATAAGCTAGAGAACTTATTGCAGCCAAACGGTGTGATCTGATTTACATTTTAACTACATCACTCTGGCTGCTGGGCTGAGAGATTGGAAGCAATTATTTCCAGGTACATCACTTTATATTTGTCTCACTGCAATTCTTTTCTCACTTCTTCTCCCTGGGACTTATCTATTTGAAGTCCACTAATGCATTATGTCTATTTGAAGAAGTGCTCTATCATGTAGCTTTATATTTCACTTTGTATTCCTTCCTCTAGATTATAAAGTGTTCAATAAAATTGTATTCAGCACCTAGAAGCTTCCACAATTAACACTTTTACATTCAAGTGTAATAAATGTGGTTAGCATTTATGCTATGATTTTAGATGATAAATGATAATTTAGATAATATTGAAGGTGAAGGTGAAGTCACTTAGTTGTGTCTGACTCTTTGTGACCCCGTGGACTGTAGCCTACCAGGCTCCTCTGTCCATGGGATTCTCCAGGCAAGAATACTGGAGTGGGTTGCCATTTCCTTCTTTGAGATAAATGATAATTTAGAGAATATTAAATCATATATACATACATGTCTAATATAATCTCAAATCCACAAAAACAATGTGTAAAGAAAAAAAAGATCAAATAGAAATATCCCCAATATCCAAAAGATTATTATTTTGTTTTTTTAATTTTCAACATATTTTAATTCATGTGAGGAAACAGAAATTATTAAAGGGTGATAAAGGTCCCCTTCTACATATACATTATTCTATATGAAGCTTTTTAAAAACAAATTTGGAGTGAGAGATATTTATAATGGGTAAACAGATGTGAAAGGAAGGAGGGGCGTGGAAAAGCAAGATTGGGAGGAATAATACAAGCTTCAGTGCAAGTTCAACAATCCTAGCCAACTCTGTGGAAAGTTCTAAAACAAAAATTGTCAATAAGGAAAGCCTGCTCTAGGGCAAAAATGACCTAGTCTTTACATCCACATCTCAGTTACTAGTTGAAGGTGTGGCCTCGGTTGAGGCAGTTTTCGAGAGTGAGACATATCTTGAGCTACTGACAGCTAGTCCTCCAATGACCAAATTTCCTTTTGAGAAGCGAGTCCTTTTTTGAAGAATAGTATATCTGTGTTTCCCATACATACATGCCTGTGACAAAACATGTCACACACACGCCCTGTCGCTCTAGCTTCTTGCTTCCCAACCCTTACCTGAGGAGAAAAAAATGAAAACTGAGCAAAAAGATTCCTGCAACAAAAGTAAACAGAGGAAGAAAAGGACTCTGATATCTTAGGCATGTCCAGGTGGAGAAGGGAAGGAGAGAGAGGAGGGGTCATTTGCACATTGAAATGACTTATGATAGACACAATGGTGCTTTGAGTGACTAAGACATTATTAGAGACATAACTGAGGGGTCTGACACTGCTTTCTCCCTTCCTTTACCTTCCATGATGGCTTCTGTCCCTACAAATCCACTGTTACAGATCTGGCCAAAGACAAGGAGAACCACTGTTTTGACAAATCTAAAGCACTATTTTAAGGTTATTTTTGCTACGTCTCTCCTTAGGATTTGACACATCTTGTTACATATTGTTTTCTAGATTACATGTCACCATACTCTCCTTGTTTGCTGCCTTCTCTTTGCTCCTTCTCAGCCTCCTGTGTTAGTTTTTCATTCTCTTATTAGGATCCACATCTTGACTTACTCAGAACTATTTCCCATCACTTCTTTCTTTGTGTTATTACTTTGTGTGGGGTTTCAAAGTGCCTCTACGAGGTGACTCTCACATTTATACCTGTAGTCAATCTCTTACTTGAGTTCCCAACTAGTATACCAAATATGTCTTTCAAATTTCCATATAGATGCCCCAACAGTATAACAGGGAAGAACCTTTTGTATTCTATTACAAGTTAATCACTAAAGGAATGTTGCCTATAAACTGAAATCACACATAATGGCCCATCTCTGGGAACCTTGATTCCCAAGTAAAAGCATTAAGTTAAAATACTTTATTTAGCTCACAGGAAGCATTCTGACCAGGCCCTATTGTGAATGACTGCAGGGAGGAAGAAATTAACAGGTCCCCTCTGGAGGCTGATGGGAACCAGGAAGTGTTTGACTTTACTCCCTCCCCTTTTTTTATAAAAGGAGCCTGAATTCTAACTCAGGCAAGAGGGTTCTTAAGGGCAGGACCCCATCATTTTCTCAGTTTTCCAAATTTCTGAATAAAATCTCTATTCCTTGCCCCAACAACTCATCTCTTGACTATTAACCTGTCATGTGGTGAGCAGTGTGAGCTTAGTAACAAAAGCATCACATACCTAAATGTGCAAAACTGAACATTTAGTCCTTAATTTCCCTTCTAATACACAGCAGCTCCTCTCCAATTTTCCTATATTCTTATAGCCAGAATATCCAATATTTTAAGCCTGAAATCTAATATATGTGTGTGTGTAAAGTCGCTTCAGTCATGTCCAATTCCTTGCTAACCTATGGTCTGTAGCCTGCCAGGTTTCTCTGTCCTTGGGGTTTTCCAGGCAAGAATATTGGAGTGGGTTGTCATTTCCTTCTCCAGGGGATCTTCCTGACCCAAGGATTGAACCTGCATTTTCTGCAGCTCCTGCATTGCAGGTAAATTCTTTACCACTGAGCCGCTGGGAAAGTCTAACATGCATATACTTAGGATACCAAGAACCGATAATTTGAATCCAAAATATGAGCTTCCTCTTCTCTCTATGGACACTCCTGTGACTCTAGTGCTTGCCATCCGTCAGGCCTTATCCAGGCCCATCTATAGCAGTCTCACTCTTCTCCTGCAAAAATCCATTCTCCAAGGAGTAACCAGAGTGATGTTCTTAAAATGCAAAGAGGATCATATAAAAAACTTTCTGATAAAATATAAATTCCTTACCATACTCCACAAGTGCTTGTAACACCTGAGTCTTGTTTGACTCTCCACCCTCCTTCCTTGTGTTTCCCTGAATTCAATCTGCTCGAGACACATGGCATTCTTTCTCTAATGCATTGGACTCTTTCCCACTGTCCAACTTCTGCATATTCTATTCCCTTCTCTGGACTGCTTCTTCTCACTCTCTGTGTTCATTTCAAATGGCATAGATAACTTCTCACAACTACAGACTTTACATTCATTG